>RDPX01000024.1:967108-1065681 GCA_003991215.1 Morbakka virulenta | reverse complement strand
CGTAGCGAGGCTTCACCCAAGACCTTAGGACTAAGTAACAAAGTAAGAACTCGGTACTCAGCCCTTCAGAACAAGAGATCCACGCTCACGACACCTAGATATGATGCTCCCCCACTACTCCCGCCCGTTAAACAGAAATGCATGATGTGTCAGCCCTTTTGGGACATGCACAACCGGTTAAGGTCAGGCAACTGACTGGCAAGTCTGCGGTTTGAGCGGGAATGTTTGATCTAACCCATTCATAATTACCAGGCAAAACTAGTTCGTGTACCCCACCAATCAATTAAGATCAGAGGTCATACGTCTTACGACGCTACGCCACTTGCTGACAGCAATAGTCAGTGCCTGGTGTAATTATCAGGGCAATTATTATTATTATTATTATTTTTATTATTATTATTATTATTATTATTATTACTATCTCTCATTATTCTTTGCATTTTTTTTCTTCACCATTAGCGCTGAATCCAATCCTGGTTCTTGGGCTCTAATGGGCAGTCAACATCTATTTAATTGATAACACTTTCCGTAGGATGTGAGCAGATCCTAGTAGAGCGATCTTTTGCAATTCGGTAACGTTGATGTTTCCAGGAACTTTGCTGATTTGACAGTGCCTTTCTTGAATACTCCTAGTGCTCCGATCACAACTGACACAATTAGTGTTTTCATATCCCACATTTTTGTAATCTGAATTTCCTTATCTCTATACTTGGAGAGTTTCTCTGCTACTTTAACGGATGTATTCCGATCAGAAGGTACTGCCATATCAATTCACATATATGTTTTTTCTTTCGTGTTCTTAATAATAATATCAGGGTTGTTGGCTTTGATGGTTTTATCAGTATGGACTTGCATATCCCAGAAGACGGTAACTTCTTCGTTTTCTGTAACTGTTTCTGGTTGGTGCTCATACCACTTGTCAGTTGTTTTGATGTTGTAATACTGTAAGATCTTCCAGTGCATGTATGCTGTGGCGTTGTTATGCCTTTTTGATGTATTTTTTCTTGGCTAGCTCGGCGCACCCAGCTAAAATATGGTCGATACCTTCGTCGTTTTTGTTACATGATCGGCAGAGTGGATTCGTTCAATCTTTGATGATTCAGTGATGGTACAATGGGGTGGCTAAGCTTTGGTCTTGGGCTGCAATTATACGCCCTTCAGTTTCCGCTTTTAGACCTGCCCCTTTCAGCCAGTCGTTTGTTTGCTTTTTGTCAACATCAGCCTCTTTGACTTTTGATGGACACTGCCTGTGTATAGCTTTACTTTCCCATTTCTGCACAATTTTGTCTTGGGCTTTGGTTTTCACATGTTGTTTCACTCTTTTAGCGAGCTTAGTTACTGACTCATTGTTCTTTTCCGCAATCTCATTCACATTTAGGTCTTGTTTAAATCTGGCAGCAAAACTCTTTATCGAGTAAAACCTCTTTCTATCTTAGTGTTGGCTTACTAACTTCAGGAATGGATCATCAGATTTCTCTAAATATGTTGCCAGGCCAATTGTTGTTGTCTTGTAAGTTGTTTCAACTTGAATCAATCCTCTACCACCAGATGACCTTGGTAAATACATTCATTCTGCATCTGATTTTGGGTAATGCATTGGGTCTTTAGACAGAAGCTTTCTCGTTTTTCTGTCCATATTCTTGATATCTTCAGCTGTCCAGATCATGATATTAAAGCTGTATGTTAGGGCTGGTATAGCTACAGTGTTAATCGCTTCGATTTTTTTATGGCATTTAATTCACCTTTAAGGATCAGTTTTATTCTTCTATAATACTTTCTTCGGATCTTTTCCTTCATCTTCGAATGTTAAATTCCATCACCTTCATTCATTCCAAGGTATTCATAAGTTCCTTCTTGGTGCAACTCCTTTATGGCGGCATCTTGATTCAGAAAGATGTTGGATATTTTCGTTAGTTTCCCTTTGATGAACGTTGCTCCCGCACATTTGTCCAGTCCAATTCCATCTTTACATCATCACTGAATTTTCTCACGATGTCTAGCAGTCTCTTGAGTTGTTCATCATTCATAGCGTATGCCTTCAGGTCATCCATGTAAAAAAGGTGATTGATTTTTCTTTTAGTTATCTCATAGCCATGCTTTGTGTTGTTCAGCAGCGTGCTCAATGGTGCTAGAGCAAGACATTAAAGGAGCGGAGATAGTGTATCTCCTTGAAATATACCACTGTTGATGTTAATTCTTCTCGATTTCATGGTTTCGTTGTTGTGGTTGAGATGAAGGGTTGTTTTCCATTTCTTCATACTTACACTTACGAAATTGACTACTGTTGGGTTTATTTTGAACATCTTCAGGCACCTAATAATCCAAGAGTGTGGTACACTATCCAATGCTTTCTTATAATCAATCCAAGCTGATGACAAGCTTCTTTTATTTCTCCTGCAGTTTTCTATGATCATCTTATTTATCAGTAGTTGATCTTTACATCCGTAACTTCCTCTTTTACATCCTTTCTGTTGAATTGGTAATAGCTTATTCTCTTCAAGAAATGTATACGTTATTTCAGTGAGGATGGATGTTAAGACTTTGCACATTGTTGGTAAGCAAGTAATTGGACGTTAGTTCTTCGGATTTTTGGTTTCTTTGATTTTGGGAAGTAGATACGTCAAAACTTCAGTCAGCCAATCGGATGCTTTTACAGGTGTTTTAAGATGTCATTTGGGCTGTACTGAATTCGTCATGTACGCTGGAGAGGTTTTTGAGCCTAAAAGCGGCTATTCTATCGTTTCCTGGTGCTTTCCAGTTGCTAGATTTCGTAATTGCAAGTACAGCTTCTTCTTTTGTGATGTCTTTTTGTTTTTCATGATTTTCGAACATTTTCTTGAAGATCTTTGATCCATAGGGCTTCGCTATTATGGGTTTTTATGTCCCCCCAGATTTTACTCCAAAATTCTTCGACGTTGTGCATTTCTGGTGGATCACTGATCTCGATTGACTTCTTTCCAAGTTCATGGTAAAATCTCTTATTGTCTACTTTAAAGGTCTTGTTTTGTCTGTAAAATTTCTTCCGTTTTTCAAATCTACGTCTTCTCTGAGCTTTTGCTTGTATTTGCTGTTTAATTATTTCTTACTTCAGTAACGTTTTGCATTCTTCGGAAGTTGTATTTCTTTTCTTTATTCTTGATCTTACGTTCCTTTACTCGTGAGCCTTTTTCTACTTCAGAGAGGATGGATAATTCCTTTCTCTTTGTTTCAAAATATTTCTCAATCTTCGGTTTCCAGGCAGGTGGTTTCTCTTCCTGTCGGTGGTCCTCTTTCGAGGTTTGAGACTAAGTTCATCGGTGATGACAGCTGCAGCTGCCTAAATTAATTCGATGAGTTCAGTTAGGCTAGAACTGAGATTCGAGAGCTTAATCTGATCGATTGCATTATTCGCTCGTTGAAATACCTTCTTCGCTTTTTGTCACTTTTTTCTTAGATATCAGAGACTGTTCAGTCATATCTTCCTCTTTAAGTACTTCCCACTTTCTAAAGATGTTGTCTTTCATCTCAGTTACCACTTGTTCATCTTCAATAACATTTTTTTCATTGGAGTTATTTTTTACATCAGCAACAGTCTCAGCATTATCGACTATAGCTGGGATACCCGGATCAGATTTGTTGTTCCCTGGGCTTAGTTCCTCCTGCTCTATTTCAGGTATTTTTAGGTTTTCCCTTACTTTATCTTTAATCACTTTACGTTCATCATTAAATAGCCTACGATTTCTTTCTATATCTCTTCTAACCGCCGCTAATTTATTAGCATCCAGGTAGCTTCTCTCTGTAGGGTGCAGAGGTCTCCAGATGGTGTATGTCGCTTTCGATGTATCTGTTTCTCTAGGATCCAGTTTGGCTAGGTAATATGATTCCATGACTTCTTTGTGTTCTTCCCGTGACCATTGTTTTTAGTTCCTTTTGCGGGATTTCTGGTGTTTGCATTTAGAAAGCCTCTTTGAGCGGTGGGCTCTTCGTGGAAATCTTCTAATACATTTGATTCGGGAAGGATTCGTCCTGTAGCTGATTTTGCGACCTCACCTTGGTTGCCCGATGAGGGATTCGCACCTTGGTAAACCACGCGACGTGGGATGCAGTATGAAATTCTTTTTGGTGTCTTTTCCATAATGATATTAAAAGGTGTAGCTAAGTTTACCTCCCCAGTAGCCTAGGTCCACTCATCTGCCTTCACTATTAAAAACGACATTCTCTTCTTTTGTTGACAAAGCCGTTGGTTTCACTGTTTAACCCAACAGTTAGGACCCTTTCCATGTACTGAGAGCTGGGTGAACTATGTCCGGGGATTTGGATTTAGAGTTACCTTCTCCTAGCCTTTCCCAACCAAGGGTTACCCCACAAGGCAGTGCGGGTAGGCATTTTAAGGTCATACCCAATTAATAAATTATTAAATGAAAATTATTATTATCATCATTATTATTATTACTAGTATTATTGTTATTATTATTATATTATTTTTATTTTATTATATTATATTATATTGTTTTATTATTGTTATTGTTGTTATTATTATTATTATTATTATTATTATTATTATTATTATTATTATCACATACCTATTATGTTATTAGCTTTCAAACCTTCTTTCTTTTTTATTATCTGAAAGTAAAACACCCTAAATGCAAATGATCACTCTCTGCTTTTTCTGGCTACTCGAAAATGTTTTAATAAGACATATGTAAAGTATATTTTCTACTTTTATCCTTGGCGTCATTTTTAGTTCCACCTTGGGCTAAAATTCTCCTATTCGAAAGTGTAAAAAAAGAATAACTATTACTGAGATAAACACTACTTTTCGCATAAAAATCTTTTAATGCTAAAATTATTTACCCCAGTATATGGATGTGTATAGTACTTAGCTTTCTCTTTCACTTACGGAATAAAAAGGAACAAAACAGGGTTTAAAAGGAAAAAGGCTTCTTTTCAATTGTAGAGGCAAACTGATTTTATATTCTAACAATTGTCTGGCAAATTCTTTATTACTACAAAGTTATCTTCATTTTGAGGCTAATGTGATTGGGTCTCCACATGTTTGTCAATGACCTGAAGGCTTCACTGGTTCGACCTAGGGATTTTTTATGTCTTTCACTTCTCCTGTATTTGATATAGAACTGTCGAGGTATAAGAATTTCTCGACTGTCTTTAGTTGGTTCTCGTCGACCAATTTCTGTTGGCTTCTTTCCGCCTTTATGGTCATTTTTCTTTCGACACTAACGCAGTGTTATCAGTAAAGTCAACAACAGGTGTAAGAGAGTAATACCCCTCCAGCTGTTACAGTCTGACAGGACACCTTTCTTTGGCAGCTTGACAATTATTTCTCTACCCCATTCCTCCGAAATAATTTTATTTGTCCAAATCTGGCTAAAAACCTCAAGGAGTATACTGTTGATTGCCTGTTTTTAGCAATTCGCCACTTATTGCGTCCAAACCAGCAGCTTTGTTGTTCTTAACCTCTTTTATCGCGTTGATATTTTCCTCTCTTGCAATGGGTCCTAACTCTATTTGTAAAGGTTAGGGGCTTGGCATGATATGGCAATTATTTTGGTCGATCGGAGCTGGTTGGTTTAGAACTTCTCTGAAGTGTTCTGCCTACCTTGCATTTTGTTCAGCATCTGCAGCCAGCACCTTTCCATTTATGTCTTCCACTGGTATATTTGACGAATAACTTTTTCTCGCTACTTGCTTGACTATTTTGAATAACTCACGTGTATTATTGAGCTTTGATGCTCTTTGTGCCTTTTTTGCCTTTCTTTCGAAGCATTCCTTTTTGTCCTTCCTGCAGCGTCTTTTGAGAGCTTTGTCGATCTCTTTGTATTTTTTCTGAGCAATTCTAGACTATCCTCATGTTCTTGTTGATATCTTGCTACCATTGCATCACGCCACTCAGCTATCAGTTTCCAGATTTCTTGTGTCTTGTGATGGCTTCTTTCAAGGATGCCCATTTCGTTGTAATGTCTGCATTCATTAAAAGATGACGAATCTATTTGATGGATCTTCCTAAAATCTCTCTGCCATTTTGAGGTTTAGTTTAGACGTACTCCATCTGGCACTTAAATGTAGTGTATTTCATTGAATGTGGCATTACCTGGTGATGACCATGTCAATTTATGAATAGACTTATGTTTGAAGAAAGTGTTGCCAATTCGTAAATTGTTTTCGTTGCAGAAATCTGTCATTCTCTCTCCGTTGTCATTGGTGCTGGTGACTCATCCAAAAGGTCCTACTTTGCTTTGTAATCTTTTCCCTTCTGGCCTGATTTGTTCATTCAAGTCACCCATTACTACTTTTATACAATGACCCAGAAGATTGTCCATGGTATCCTGCAGCTAAGTGTAAAACTAGTATTTGCTTTCTTCATCAGTTACCTCCGTTGACGCGTAAACTAAGACTATCAAAGTTTTGGCATATTTTGTATCCAGTCTTTGCTGTTATAATCTGATACTGAGTCCCATCTAATTGATGTGGCCGTTGCTTCCTTATCAAAAAAAATCCTACCCCTTTCATATGTGCTTCTTCTCCAAAATACAATAGGGTGACTCCTTGCCTCGACAGTCTCCTTTTCCCTGTCCACCTGATCGCACTCAATCTAAACACTGCTATTCCGTAGTTCTTCCTTTCATGTATTACCTGTGCTAATTTTCCAGTGTCATACGTGGTCCTTACGTTTCATGTTTCAATCTTCGTTTGGTGTTTGGTGGAGAGTATTTGAGTGTTCTGTGTATGACGTTTCTCGCGGTTTTGCTCCATACTCGTCATAGATACACCAAGAGACACTGGAAGTGAAAAGATCGTCTGAAAGTGACGCTAAAGATATTCCTGCTTTTGCTCAACGCCTTGGATTTTTACAGGGTTGCTCACCTCTTTCTGGTTCTGTAGTTCAAAAGGTTTTTCGGGATAAGCAGACAGGTCTTACCCCATACCTTTCTCGTTTCTCAACCTGGCTTGCAATTGACTTTAGCTGTGTTTGCTTTGGTGGAGTGCTCTTCAAATTTTGGATTATACACTCTCTTATCTATGGCTTGACGTTTTAAAAAGAGTTCTGCTGGAGTGCTACGAAGATGTTTTTAATGCCTTCAAAAAAAATAACAAGTTGGCTAATCTGGAAAGATGGCTAGAAAAAGGCTTGAAGATCATGTCCAAGAATTCGATATAAGGGAAAAACAAGTGACTCGTTGTAGGAGTTTTATCCCTCAATAAATGACGGGAAAAATAGGAAGTTAAAGACACATTTTACTGCTGGTCCTGTCTGATTATGGGTTATCCATCAAAGGTGAGCCATAGTGACTTTTCTTTCACTTTACTAAAAAGTTCTGGAATGGTCTCCCAGATGACTATAAAAGTTTGAATACACTTATTACATGTAAAAGATAAATAAAACGATGGAAAGATAATTGCAGGCGTAGGTTGTATGGAAATTTCGTAGCACGGATCGGGTTTTCGTCATTGCGTAAAAAAAATTATATAATTTTGGTAAACGTCTGATTTCACCTTAAAAAGTAGTTTCAAAAAATTGTAATAAAGCTTTTTAATCTTGGATAGAATTTACAAAAACCTGGTGAAACTCGCTGGCTTTGAGAATAGCGTGCATGAAACAAGATAATAAAAATCTAAGTTAGGTCTAGACATAGTAGAAATCACCTTCCCAATGCTACTTATAGTTAGAAATGAAGAGAGAAGGTATCCGGTAACGTCGAGCCGGGGTACATGAGGTCATGGACAACCTCCATTCATGTTTAGAGACTGTAATGCTGCTGGGTGAGTCAACGTCCTGTCAAGTGACCTGTTTTTTCTTTAGGCTTATGGTCAGTCCAAAGTCTGTACAGGCCTTACTGAAATGGTTCATGATGTGCAGAGGGCCCTCTGCTGAGTGGACAGTGAAAGCTGCAGCGGCGGCAAAGAGAAAGTCACGCAGGCACTTCAACCGGACTTCCTACATTGCTTTCAGTCTTAAGAGCTTCAAGAGCAGATTAAAAGGCATACTTAAGCAGGACAGCAAAGCAAATTGTGAATAAGGTAGGTGTAAGAACACATCACTGCTTAACTCAATATGAAATGAGCATAACTCTCCAACTGACAACCTTAACCTACATCAGTTTTCTTGGTATTTGTGGACTCTCGTGGGACTTGTAAACAAAAATACGCATTTCTGCTGGTATGGATTAAACAAACCGCGCTATTCGATGTCAAAACTCTCAGCCATAATTATTCGTTGTACGTCCTTCATTTTCTGCTGTCGCAAGAAGACATGAACGAATCTTAATCTCTTCTCTTATTAGTTTTCGCCAAATTTATTTCTTGACAAAGCTATTATTATTTTTTTCTACTGTATTTTTTCATATACTTGTTAGTAATCAATTTTGTTAGTAGATTATTTACTTTTTGTATCACCCAAGCCAATGTAAACTAAGTTACTAAGAGATTTATCTTTGTATTTTTGATATTTGAATAAATGAGAAATCGAACTTTGAAAAATTAATATTTTTCTTTTTTAATGATTATTATTAGGTTTTTTTACCTTTATTGTTGTTGTGATTACTATTTCTTTTGTTATTTTTACGTATGTGAAGAGAATATGATATGAAACGTCGTGATAAATAAGGAAATATGTCAATATATTACCTGCCTTATGCCATCAATGTTAAATAGTCTACAACTCTTTCGTTAAAATTTATAAAATTTAATTCCTATATCAAAAAAAGCAAAACAAACGAAAGTTAAATTACTATTTATAAGGAATCTTCACATTTGATTAAACAACTCTTTTATACGCCTCTGTGTTTAGTTTACAACTATTGGATTTGTTTTTAGGGGGATAAGGTCTCAGTTTGGGGTTTAAAATTTAGGTCATTGTGGTTTTTGAGATCTTGCTTACTTTGGTTTCATAACAAAATGTTTGCATCGGTAGATAAACCATACACTATTTATAATTATATTCGGTATTGCTATTTTACTACCTGTATTATTGGCATCTTAGGACTTGTTGTATAAGTGGTGATAAATCTTGATATTTGTAACTACTCTACAAGTAGGATTAAAATAGCTTTAAATCATTTGACAACATCACAGATTTTTAGCTTAAAGATTTTTTACTTTTTGTTTTTATTTTATATATTTGCTGAAGCGTTTAGGTTTCCGATTTAATGCAAGCTAAGACGAATACTATGGTCAACATTTGTTGACACTTTACCAAATTTGCTACTGGCCAATTCCCAAAGAACCCTATGATAAAAGAACGAAAAAGTCAGAGGTTTTACAGAAACATAGATTTAAAGAATTCAGCTAGTTGAAAAACTGACATTTGTAATACAATGTCCTCGTCACTTTTTTCCTGAGACTTTTGACACTGAACAAGATATAACTTTTGAAAGGAAAGGAATTTTAACCTCTGTTGAAATTAGGTCTTTGTTTGAATTCCTTATGTGGATGTAGATACGAAAAAATTTTTACTGGATGGCAACTAAATTATCAATTATTTTTTATGATGTACCAGTATAATATTGGCCCACCCATGCAGCTGTCCTTGACATCAAGCAGGAGTCTTTATAAGTTGCCCTCTTTAAACATGTATTTTGGCCTTATTTTGTCTCTTTGGACTATAATTTTTAGCCTGTGTAAGCATATTAGATGCAAGGTCATCGAGACGTGTTCTCTGGTTAACTAAATTGTAGTTTTTAAAAAATCTTTAAGTTTAAATTTAATTGTGAATTTTTAACCAGCTGTTGTTTATATGTTACTTAATGAATAATGTATTCAGAATTTTAAGGAGTTAAATATTGCTGGACAAGGTACTTCATGTTAAATAAAACAGTAGTGCTATCCAAATAACCTTTAGTGAGGCTGGTTGATAGATATTAAGTAGAGATTTATTGTCTGTTTGATATTTTTACATTAGTTGGTTTTTATTTTCAATCTTCTTTATAGGACTTCCTCAAGTAATCTCCATTTATTCTAACCAACTTTCTTTAGACCTGATGGGCATATTAATATGATCTTTACGTATACTAACTTATTCCTTACTTGATGAGACCTCCTGAGATTTCCTGAGATTTCGTCTTTCGTTTTACCAATATTATTTTTAATGCCAAAAATCGAATTTCAAATCCTATTAGTCCTACTCTGCACATACGTATGCCACCTACTGAAAGGTTATCAGACCTGACAAAGAACTCATGTCATCAACTGAATTTTGTTTTAGTATTCAAGATTATCTCGCGATGAAGAGCACCAAGCACAACAATTTTCAGACCCGCAAGACCGCAGTGTCTTTTATACTCACAGTGCTAATCAGCATTTAGATCCGTTAAAATTATTTGAACTTATTTCTTGTGGGTTGGCTTATCTCCTTATAAATAGACACTATATTGATCTATTAAGCAGTTTATTTCATAAAGTGCTCAGGTCATACTGTTTTGGTGACATGTATTGCTAGTTGATCGATCTAGGAGCAAGATAGCTCCAACTGCGGACGAAACCAAATTAAATCTTTCATTTATGAAAACATATAGTCGAAGATGGAGGAGATTATTCTGTCATCTGTCTCCTTGATCCTTCTCATCTATGGTTATATTGAGTCAATACCAATGTTTGGATTTAAAGAGGCCTTATTAACTCTGGTTATATTACTTTATATTTTTATTAGAATATTCACAAAAATTTGACTTTTAGAAACTAGTTGTAATAACTACTTAACTTTAGATAGTGTGGTGAATAGACTTCATAATTTAAGGCTCTGACAACGTCTTAATTATTCTCCCTCCAACTGTCTTTTAATGTTATTTTGATGTAAATAATGTCTCCATTATAAGAAAATCTCACACCGAAATTGATTAAACAGCTTGCATAGGTGCTCTTGATAATGTCAATTTACGGCTATTAAAGAAAAAATAAAGCATTATAGCAATAATAGCCTGTCCGATGAAATATTCTTAATATTCATCGTTTTAAATGTCTGACTAAACAGTAATGATATAACGTAAATATTTATGAACAATGTGCATAATTTTCTTATAAAAAAATAACGAATACCAAAAAAAATCGGTTCGGTATCGTCTATGATACCCCTAAAAGTTAATTTTCGAAACTTTTGGCAAAAAGTCAATTGCAAAACATGTTTTTACCAAACATCGGCAAAACAAAGTAAAAGAAATTGTGTCACCATTTTTATTTCCAAACTGAGACTAAACGTCTTAGACTCCAGATTATTCTTTTAAACAGTTTCTCATTTTCACACAAAACCCAACCAATATCAAAAGTCAAACGGATAGCATATCATACATACCTTAAGCAAGCTTCTAAATTAGGGAAAAGGTACTTGGCTTTGCAGATACAATGAATATATTTTTGCTGAGGGCCTAATGGCAAAGGTATCATATCATAAGGTATACTGTATTTTCTAATCATTGCCTCTATCTACAAAAATTCTAATAGCAGCAATTATGGTGATTTCAGCACACCTGTCAGTTTTATGTTGACTATTTTCTTTGATTTGAAAAAGCTTCATATAAAAGATAATGCTTAATAATGTACTGTTTTCTATAGTGTCTTAGTGTAATTTGGTAATTTGATAACTGAAATTCACCAAGGTAAAGATAAAAGGTAATATCACAATGCTATAGTTCAGTTGTATAGATTGCTCACTCACACATATAGCTCATACCTGTGCCAAAATACTTGCGTAAGGTAGTGATGTGTCAGTATCAACATTTAAAACTATCTTGAATACAAAACACTTTTTGTTATGTAATGACAAAGTAATAACTGAGGATGATTAATATTAAAAAATAATAATTATTAATAATAAACTATAGTAATTTCAATAATAAGTAATTATTTTTTACTTACGTCTGTACCTAAATACTTGTATAACAAAGTGTTCTGTTGCTATCAATGTATAAAAGTATTTTAATAGATAACATTCCCTTCATTTATGTTATGTATTAACTAAGTAACAATTGATATAAATATATATATATACAGTCTGTTTTGTTTTGTTTATACCTTGAACAGTGCTTAATACATGAATGCAGAGCGTGATATATATTAAAGAGAGAAGAGCCAAGAGACAACACTTTGCATCTCGACAAGCCTATTTCATGGTATTACTCACTCATCAAGGTAAATATACATCTCCTGATGAATAAGAAACAAAGAAAAAATTTTAACTTTTTACACGTTTCAGGTCTTGTTTTCGTCAGTAATACACAAAGCACCAACATACACTGCATACATAATCAGTTACACAAAAGGACAGTCTACACTAAGGGAAGTACAATCAAAACCACTAAACAGTAAAACCAGAATACATTAAAAAAACATGTAAATACCGTGCAAGATAACAAATACACAGGGTGTCGTGTTTCGTAGAGGTGTAGGTAAAGTTGATATACACAAAGGAATAATACACAGGAAAATATATCAGGAAAAGACAATGCAAAGCTTAAAAACAGTACAAGTTGAATAGAATATATACCACTTGTACTAGCAAGAAAAGGAATATACAGAGTGCTAAGCAACAAAGGAATCTTAAAGAAGATTATACTATATGGAGCAGAAGGGAAGAGATGAAATAAAACAAAAACTCCAAAGGAGACAGATAAAATAGAACGAGATGACAAGTTAAAGCTAACTGTAGCAGGATAAATAAAAACAACTTTAAGATAAAAATTCAATATAAGAATAAAAATACCTCCTTTCTCTCAGAAAAAGTAATTTATGTAATCAAAGTACCTGGGGAAAAACAAAGACTACTGATTAGGGAAAATGGGGGATGAACTGAGAAAAAAAATATAATTACATATCATCTTTTTTAACATTGAGACCCAGGGAAATAAAACTGTACAGTTTGTGTTGCCAGAAATTCTCATTTGGTTTCCCCTCCAAACAAATCTATCAATAATTTTAACTCGAATGTCCTCATGAAACTCATGATGTCTTTTCTATCTGAAGAGGTCCATGTGTGGAAATGAAGGCTCCTAAATTAAACTTACGGTAACAAGCTTTGTAGCTATTAATTTTTGGTATAAAAGGCTTAATAGTGCTACCTACGTATTGAAAACCAAACACAACGCAGTCAAAGAGATAGACAACAGACGATATACAATTCAAAAGAGAAATTATTTTATACTCTTTCTTAGTAACTTAAAAACGAAAGCTATCACTATTAAATCATAAATTTAAACAGTTGACATATGTACTTTTCAAAGAGAGAAAAATCCTTTTCAAACTCTATAAGTCCTTACGATTCTTACATCCTTTATGTACAGTAAGCTGAGGATCAGAAAAAACTTCTCTGAGGTCCATCTAGTTGGAAAGCATAAAGTGAATATGTCTTGCTACTTTCCGGACGAAGTTTAGAGTTAGGTAGTACGTTAATACCATGGAACTCTACATGCCCTTCCAAAACTGTTTTTTCAGCTGCATTGGCTGAAAGAATTATCCTATTTAACCTACGTACCCAATCTGTATGCTTATTATGAAGTGACTCTTTATTACCCCTGCCCTTAAAATCTCTAGCCAACTGACCTACCCTATTTTGAAACCTGCAATCGTCTAAACATATTCTACAGTAGCTGAGGACCATGATTGTACGGAATGGCTTTCTTAGAATATTATAGATGACAGGTTTATTTATGCACAAATTGATGTGTATTAGCTGGCTTGCAAAAAGAAAATCACTTGTGAGGGCTCCCTCCTCTATCAAAGTGACCCTGGTGTCTAGAAAAATTATAATTTCCCAGAAATACTGACTAGTAACCTTAACATTATTGTGACCATTGTTGCGAACGTTAATGAAAAGCTTTAGTTTCTCCATTCCATGCGTTCAAATAAAGAAAACATTAATGAATCTCATTAAGACCATTGGTTTTTCCACTGAAACCTCCAAAAACCTCTTTTTCCATCTTTTCTTAAAGTGCCTGGCACAGTCCAGTGCAAACTTAGTTTGTATTGCTGTCCCTAATTTCTACTTTCATGTCTTCTCGTATAATTCAAAGTAGTCAATATAAAGAAGAAGGAGGCCAAGCCTCTTCATACTCTTCTGTATACTATCAAGTCGTTAAATTTAGCTAAAAAAGGGTTAGAGTCCTAACCATAAGTCCTATTCATGCTCAACAAGAGATTTAGGTCATGATTCAAATACTCTAAGATATTCTCTGTTATAGTACCAAAATTTAAGATGACTAGACACCCCGAAATTTACAAAGGCCCTTTTGGATTTTGTGTAATGGTTAATTTCTGTCTTAGTTAGAATTATTCATTTCAATATAACCAGTCACCTCTTGCAAACGGGATTCCTTTTCCTTTATATTTTGAAACATTTCTTGATAAAGTTGTCCATCATTTTATTGTTAGGCAGCCTCTGTTATGTAATCCTTTCTGTCCCATACAAAAACTGCTGAACCCTTATCCACATTCTAACTACTAAATTCAAAAGCCAGTTCTCTTAAATTTATGAGCGGAAAGCTCAGAAGGAGGACGATTAGGAAAAGACTTACCCTTAGGTAACATGGACAATATCTTCTTCTTCGTAAGAGATAGCTAAAATATAAGCAGGAGATAGTTTTCAAATAAATTCCACTTAGATTTGGATTTAAATTTGTCAGTTATTTTTATAGTAGTAATTAGCAGTGTTCCTGATATCAGATGACTGCAGAAAAAATCTTCTTTCTCCATGCTGCACTGTGTGTAGCATACTCCTCGCTCAGTCCTTTCCACTCCATGTATCTTCTAACTACATCCTGCGATTTGAGCTTCTGCCTTCCTTTCGTCTTTTTCTCTGGCACTGATTTGTCCTAGGACTTCTGGATCCAATCATGCTTTTCCCTTCTTCTCAGGTGCCCATACCACCTCAGCCTAGCTTCCTGCAGCTTTAATTTGATCAGAACAATGCCAGTACGTGTGCCTATTTCCACATTTTTGCAATGTTCCAGAAGTGAGGTTCTCATGATTCACCTTGGTATCCTCATTTCAGTGCGTGTGAGTAGATCTTCGTCATTATTCTTCAGCGACCATGTCTCTCCTCTATACATCACACCTGGTCTGATGCCAGTTGTGTAGACTTTAATCTTTACCCTCCTGGGGATTCTTTGGTCGCATAAAACTCATTTCACCCTTATCCAATTATTGCAGCCCCTCTTAACTCTTTCTTTTACTTCTCTCTCACATCCTCTTGTCTCACTCAAAGTTGATCCTAAACATTTGAACGCTTTACCTTGCTTTGGCTCCAGTCAATGTATGTATTCTACTACCAACTGTTCATTTCCAATCTTTGAAGTTGTCATGACGCCCGACTTTCCTACGTTTACCTTTAAACCTTTGATCTCAATACCGATCCTTGGTGGAGCCCAACTTATCAGTTCATATTCTGGTAGATTGGAAGAATGTTAGGCTTTTGGTCACCATATTTACGCCAATGATGAACTGTCTCACGGGTTTAATATTTTCTAGTTCCTGTGACACAACAAGTGGAATATTAATGTTTCTGGAGTTAGTAACAAACCTATATCATACTTTAAAAGAAAATAGCTAACAATTGCTAAACATGGGCTCAGGATACATCAAAAACATTTTGTAAATACAATTTGAATTTCGTAGTTGGCTGTTGACTGTACTATACCCAGACATCTTCCTTAAAGCTTGGTTTTAATTGTAACGTTGGTCAAAAGATCTTATTTAGATGTGCTTTCTGCTAACCCACATTCGGCGATAGAGTTTAATTGGAGGTTAAATCCAACAGCATCATTGCTTTTAAAATTATTGCCTTCTCAGTTTTCCGACACTTAATTCTACACACAATCCAATTTTCTTTTCTGGTATTCCTTGAAAATTTATTTTTAAATGTAATTTCTTTCAAAGCGTCCTAACAAAAATTAAAAAACTATTCCTTGTCTTGTCAATCACAAGTCGTTTTTATGGACCAATAGAAAGTATTTCTAAAGCTATATGTACGAGATCTATCCAAGTACTTTTCCTATTTAGTTGCAATAAAAAAAAGAACCTCAGTGTCCTTTAATAGATAACTACCTCTTTCCCTGGTTCTGTTGCTAGAAATCCAAAAATAATTAATTTTGAAGTACGTCAGTATTTAAGTAGAAAATATTTCTGTAAAAATATTTTGGTCATAGTAGTAGATTACCTCTATTTAAAAAATAAAGTACTATATATTTCATGCTTTGAAATAATAAAAAAGTATCCTTTTCCTATCATAAAAATTACAACTTCATTTTTTGTAGAAAAGCGTACGGCTATTTTTCTTTTATTGAGACGACTTCTTAAAAACTACAACACTGAAGCCAGAATGCTTGACCACTTTACATTAGATTAGGGAAGTACATGTCTTGAGTATGTATTTATTATTAAATATTTATATATTTATATTTATAAGTAACTACTCTCCTCTTGCTTTAGTCACTGTACTTATGGTTATACCTTGCTTACTATCACAATGTTTTCCGAAATAAGCTCTGGCCACCTTTATGTAAACAAATTTCTTTTACTGCCACTTCCTTTTTTACAGTTTGCTTGTAATCACAATATTTTGTCTTTGTAACCGACAAAATACTCTATCTACAGTTGCACTTAACGGATCTTATAACTTACTTTACTTATAACTTACTTAACGGATCTTATAACTTACTTTACTTATAACTTACTTAACGGATCTTATAACTTACTTTCCATTGAATTCTTCATCACGATTTTTCCAGAAGGAAAATGGCTTGCAAAGTCTAAATTTATTTAATGAATTATTGAATTATTGTTTACTTTATCTACAGTTTAAATTTCATGTTATCTTTTTAATTCTTCAACAACCAACTTTGTTTCGTAAATAATTCAAAAGTAACTAAGTGTAAAAAGAAAAACCAAGAGGAGAAAAAATTTGTCACAAAGAGAGATGGTGGAAATTTGTGTAAGTTGCAGTTTGAGATTTATATAGGACAGTCAGTTTAATTCTAGGCCTTAGTGAATATTATATTATTACTTATTATTACAGTTATATAAGGTAAAGTTTTGATATATCTAAAAAAGTCACACTAACATTTATAGCTTGCAAGTGTTTGCTGATTACCTGTCCATATACTTATCCAACTATATATATATATATATATATATATATATATATATATAATAAAAGGTCGAGAGAGATGGACAGTGGATTTTCCACTGTATTATTGGTATTTATGCTTGCTATGGCATGCAGACTGGCAGTAGTCATAAAGCTATTTCTTCTTTGTTTGTTCTAAAATGTTGCGTAGTATTAACGACAATTTACTGTGATAACACAAAAAAAGAAGTCGATGAAAAAAATTGACCGAAAAATCTCAAGAACGCAAAACATTTAATAAAATTATGACAAGCATTTTTAACAAGGAAAGAATAAAAAACAACTCAAAAACAAACATTCCACAAATGTTAAGGATAGTAAAGTAAGGCCTTGTCAAAAGCATCTATACATAAAGCCGTTTTTCTGTTTCTATCATCAGATTGATATTTTGAAGAAATAGTTCTCAATTTTTTCCTTTGAATATTTCATGAGTTTTATTCCATACTGAACAATATAATATTTATCAAACGTTTCTACTTTTTAAGCCTAATGTTTGTATTAAGTTATTTAACGGGGTTTTATTGACTTATACCACGTGATCTTAAGCTCATTAGGAGGTAGTTAAACAAAAAATGCTAATATTTTACCATGTATATTAGAAATAAGAGGCTATTGTTAACCAGATAGGCCATATGTTCATTGTTGATCTTTGTCTTAGTTCAGTTAATAAAATATTTTTGGCAGGGTTTTCACAATAAAAGAAGCTGTGATTATGATGTTCCGTTTAAGCTTATTTATTTAAATACGTTATTGCCCAAGCAATTCAGTTGCAAGGAAAGCTTAGGTATTAGAAAATAAAGTGTAGATAACAAATAATCTACCAAAATGATTGAATTTTGTAATGCATTTTCATTAAAGAATGTAGGACTTTCATCAGAACCGGTGAAAAGGTTTAGCAGGCCTCGTATTTTAGTATTTACGTATTGAATTTTATTAAAATGATTTGAACATGGAAAGAATATTCAAAAAAAAGCATTCATTTCAGTTGACATTTTTCAGGTCTTACTCCATTAGACATCTTTGCCAAATATATACATGCATAGCTGAGTTTATCTGATGTAAATGTAGTTCAGAGCAATAATTGTAGATTTTTAAAGCTTTGCAATGGTAGTATCTTGTTGATCAGCTGGCTTAAAAAGAAATTAGGTTGTGTCCTATTTTAAGGCTTCAAAGGTATTTTAAACGGTTCTCTTTCTCAGAAGCATTTTGTACACAATAAAATATGTATTTGGAATGTAAGACATCACAGTTTTAATTTCTTAAATTATTAAAGTACTTTTAGCTTATTACAGACTGTCAAAGCCATTTTTCGTTATTAAAATGTAAATATGAGTTATTTGGTTATGGACATTTTGAACAACAGTAAATTATGGTAGTATAAGTAGTTATTATGAGCTACTTAAAAATGGTACTTTAATTAGTTACTTTTGTTCTGAAACTGATTAGTCTTTTTGAGTTTTTTGAGGGTTTGAGACGTAAAACTTTTTTTTCCAATTTATGTTCAAAATAATTTTTTTCAGGCTTTCGGGTTCGTCCCTCAGTAGGTAAAACCTGAATAAAAGATGTGATTTACTGAGATCTATGATATGGTTACTAATACAAGTGAACAATCGATGAAAAGTAAAACAGTCCTTTAAATAGTATTTGGCAGTCAACACACTAATTATTGTAGATTTTCTTAATAGCAGTCGTGACGTTCTTCGTTTATTGTTTTAGTTAAATGCAAAAATGCAATTTTGTATTTATTTATTTCTCTTCAAGCCTTAACATATTCTGACGCCAAAAAGTTTTATCATAAGCGAGAAAAAGAGGCATGTGCTGAGTGTAGACAATCCTTCGCTTGTAAGATCATGCATTTTACCTAGAACTTACAACGGGAATTTATCACTGACAGTTTTACAAAACCTCTGGCACGCACGCCTATATATATATATATACATATATATATATATATATATATATATATATATACATATATATATACATATATATATATACATATATATATATATATATATATATATATATATATATATAAATTTCAACAACAAAGACATTTTGTATGCTGGGACAAGCTTTCGTATATTTACCACGTCAGGTCTGACGAAGTAAATATACGAAAGCTTGTCCTAGCAAACAAAATGTCTTTGTTGTTGAAATTTATATACTTTTAAAGACGACTACTTGCTTTGATGAAATTTATATATATATATATAGGTAAAACACGAAAAATAAAAACTATGATTGCAACTAATAGTTTCACAATATTTTGATCATCAGGCAATAATGCCACAAATACTCTGCAAGCTTTTAAATAAACAAATAAAGTAGGCAGCTCATCAAAAATAAAAATTGCAGGCGGAAGCGTATTACGATGCGTTAATATTCTGAAAAAGCAAGAAAGAAAGAAAGTCCCATGTGGATACGGTTTAAAATTACTAAAGAATGATTTACTTTTAAATTGGGTAAATCGGTGTTCGGCTGTTTGATCAAGAAAAAAGGTCCCATGGGATTAGTCATTAGGTATGAAGTTGTGGAGGAGGAATTTGTTTTCGTGTCGGTATTTTGAAATAAGATCTCATCTTTTGTTGAGAAGCTGTTTCTTGATAGTATATGTTTTAATGGACATTTCTTCAATGAGACAAAGGAGGCGTTATTTGTGCTGTTTTTGTAGTGTGGGTCTGATTTTATGATGGACCAAGAAATTTCGGGTGTTTTTCTTTGCTTCCCATACGAAAGTAGATAGTGTTGTGCTGTGTTTGTATTTACTGTGGGTGAATGATAATTTATATTGAGAGTATCTGTGTTTCCATGATCTTTCGGTTAATCCTATGTATGCCTTTTCGACGCTAGGTGTTGTTGGTGTTCCTGAGGATGGTGTCAATGTTACCGTGGTCTTGTAGATGACGTTTGGTGTAGTGCATTTTCCTGGAAGAGGGCATTGACTTTTTGTTATGCAGTTACAGGATTGGTTTGTTATTATTGTTTAGGAGCTGATGATGTTGTTATTGTGCTATTTGATAATTTGTGACAAGTTTCCTGTGCAGCTATAGCTTAATTTTAAAGCGTTCCTGTTAAATATCTTGTGGAGTTTGCTGGACGAAGGGAAATTTTTGTCGATAAGGCGCAGGAAGGCTTTTCCGGTGTTTGTTTGGACGGTTTTGTTAAAAGGAGGGTTGAGCCAGATGATGTTTCGTTTTCTTGTGCGGTTGTGTGATTGGCGTGGTGTAAATGATAAGCATGTTGGATGTCCACTATTTTTAGGGCAACTTCGTGCTCGGGTTTGGCGTCGTTGAATATTTCTTCATTGAAGAAGTTTTTAGATAGCCTCTTGCTGACGGATTTTGGTATTTCTTTACGATTGGCTGGTGAGTGGTTTGAGGAAATGTTAATGTAGAGAGGTTGGTCATTTTCGTTCTTGTATGGGGGGTGTGTGGACGTTGTAAGATCAAAGGTGATGTCAAGAAAATCAGTCCACTTGTTTTAGGTTCGTCTTTATGTTAATTCTAAATCCTATGTCCTTGAAAATTAATTAATTATGTCTTTTCTTGTTTTGTCTCTTTGTATACCTTTTGTATCTCGGAGAATGGTTAGGCCGTTGTCTCTGTAAATCCATTGCCTTCCCTCCGAGTTCTTTCACCTACTTTGGGCAGTATATAAATGACAACAATTTTGTAGACCGGTGCTCCGTCGTAACAACCCATGGTTACGTCAAAGTTTCCTGCAGTTGATCGATATTGCTGTCCTATATGCATTGAGCACTTTTTGATACGAATACACAAAATTACACACACACAAATATATATATATATATATATATATATATATATATAGATAGATAGATAGATAGATAGATAGCTTATCCTGCCTCTCATAACCGTTGGAATCACTGCTTGTTTCATTTCTAAATCTTTAGGTACCTTGGCTTATCATAACTCACTTAAAAATGCTCCTTATTCTAGCCGTTTCTGACCCTCAGTCAGTCATCACCTGTGAAAGATTATTTAACCACTGAGTTGTCTCAGCATTATTGTTTGTGGAGGGGTCTCTTAACAATCTATTATCCTTGTATCGCTTTTACTACTATCTGAATGAACCTCTTGTAACATTTCATAAATTTCAAAACTGGTTCTACTAAACTAGTAGCATTTAGTGCAAATTCTTTTTTCTTGTTTTTGCAATGAGATAACCAGCAAGAAGACATTGGAATTCAAATGAATAATGCAATCACAATTTATTTGATTAATTTAGAGCCGAAGCGACTGCGTGCTTTCTGGAGTGAGTCTAGATAAGTAAAGAGCAGCAGGCTGGGCCAGTACTTGTTTGGACAGAAAATATTATGCAAGTCTATATTTAATTTTAAGACTCCTTATAGATTCTATTAATCTGACATTGACGGCATTCCCATTAAAAAAGAAATCCCAGGTATTGCAAAAGTATTTCTATAAAATATGAAATTATCTGAACCTTAAAATAGTCAGGAAAACCTTTACCTTTCAAGTTGCACCTGCCTCTCCTCTGAAAGCAGCTGAAGTTACAAATTGTGCAATACCAGCTATGCAAAGCGGATTTTTTTTATTGGCTACAAAATCCAATAAATAAAAAGAAGTGAAAACTGAACCTACTGAGCGACTTAGTAAAGGTGCAATATTTGCAACTTGCATCGAAAACACATTACATGAAATAACAGAAAATTCCTGATATAAGGGGTAAGAGCACCTTTCATAATATATAATGTCATTAACGTTCTCTTATGTTTGAGATCTTTTTCTAATTTGCTGATTGTAGAATAAATGTTACAGAAATTTTAGAATCTACTTTATTTAAGAGAAAAGAAAACTATATGTGTACCGAACTGGGATCGAACTAGTACTTATCGTTCCCACGATCACATGCTCTATTACCTCAGCTATTGACAGCACCACACGGCCTAGAGTAGTATTCACACCTGATCACATGTGGACAAGACTAAAAATTTCAAAAATGTATCTTTAATGACGAGTTATGAAACTGACAGGAATAGATAGGTTTAGACAATGATTGTGATGCATATGTACAAAAAACATTTAGAATAACTGGTCAGTATTATAAAGTTTAATAAAGCAAGGCTATGTCTGAGGAAGAATTGTGTTCCTGTTACGAAAAGAAGAACGAAAAAATTCTGGACAGAATACGATACCGTATAAAATAAAATAAACAGAAATACGTGGGTATATCTTATCGTCAACATTGATTGATATGCATGATGTATACTCAATGAAATAAAATATTCTTTTAATCTACTCCCTGACGTTTGTGTTAACTGATAATAATAATGTCTTTCTCCATTATTACTCATAATTTTCTATACTTTGAATAATTGTCTCGATATAACATTGAAAATTAAACTGGGACTACACATGTTATGATAAATATTTGTAAAAGTATGCGTATGTATACTTTATTAAACCAAAATACTTAAACTAAAAGTTGTTCCTGCTTAGATATGCTATTTTGCATTATTTTAGCCAAAATTAAATGAAGGAAAGCACATTAATTTGTTACAGAAATGATAAAAAATGGTGTCCACCATAATTTACAATAATATGTATTGTTAAAGTTTGCTATTTAATGTTATATTGAGACAATCATTAGACGCATGAAATAATATGACCAGAAAGAGAAAAATTCTAATTATTAATATGAAGTGATTTGAATTTCAAGCGCTTTACCAATGTTGTTTTAACAAAACTATGCTAAGCGTACTACAGATGTGAAAACACGAAAGTTTGTGATAGAATGCCAATCACATTTTCCCTACATTTAAACACTCACTTATCTAAATTTGGGACATCTAATCTTTCAGTTCTTTAAATTAATATTACAACTCAGATTGACGAATAATATAATTTTCTACTCTATTCAGATGTTTATCTAAATGATCCTTACTTTCCCTTTTCTACGTTGACTGGTTTTACATTTTGGTGAAAATATAAAACTTAAAAAAAACACTAATAAATTTAATAAAATAGAATAAAATATTTTACCGATAACTTTCTACTGATAATTAATAACCCAATTAGCTTTTGGTACATAAGCTGCATATTTATCAGTCGCATTGCCTGGATCTAATCCTGATGACTCTAATCTTAACGATGAAATGTGGCTAATCTGAGTGTTTTTATATGTCTCAGCATTGGAATTGCTCTCATACGCTCTACCCACTAGCACCAGCTATATTATTTTTTATCTCGTGTGCCTTTTTTCAAAATCTCATGCATATACAGTTGTTTCTTGTTGTGATACATATTCATAAACCTTCCAAAAATAATTTTATATGAAATTATGTTTTTTTGACCAACATTTTGTGGCAGGCACTTATTTTCTTCCTTTTACATCCGGTTCTGATCATCCAAGCTCTGTGCACTCGTAAATGGACCAAGGTGGATTATCTCATTGCAGCTACTAGTCCTCAACAAGACGAGAATTGCCTCATGAATCAATATTTGATGGTTTAATGGCTCCTTTATTTATTTAAATTGCCCTTTTGGAAAAGGGGGGAATAAAAGCACTTTGCATGGGGCTCGATTTAACTATCCTGAGGTTAAAAGTCTTATCCCAGTGAACTAGTCTGTTGATCAAGTAGAAAACAATTATTATTGTTATTATTCATTAAAGCCATAGATTGCAAGATTGATACTGAATAAATTTAGCAACACATATCTGTTCTTCCCTTGAACTGTGACCAGTTGTAGGTAAAAAGTTAAATGATAAAATTCTGGATGCCTTAATTAAGACATCTTTTTCTGAAAATGTAATTTTAATTGGGGTATTTAAGCTTTGCGTGGCATTATTCTTTTTAAACCAAATCTACATTCTGCCATAATTTTTTTGTTTAGAGTGTAGCAAGTAATTATCTTTTCTTGTTTTGATTTCTTGTCTTATTTAAAAGTGTTTTTAACACCTACAAAAGCCAACTTTTTTAATTTAATAAACAAGACTTCTTTGCCATGACATCTTTTTTATAATTACCTGTCCTGTCATTACAAGAGTTTAGTACACAAATAGCTTAAGTATCCTGCACTGCCCAGGTGTGTTGTTTTTGTTGTGTTTTTTTAGTATTAAAATGAATCCATAGTGAAAGAATTGACAATAGAAATAAGCATCGTTTTACTGTACTCCCTGATTCGAATAAAAGATAGATGCCTCACCTAACCTTGCAATGTCACATTGGAGTCCGATGGTGTAATTTGAAAAAAATTACTAAGTTGGATCTATCACAGATCATTACTTCAGTCAACTGCAGCATGCCTTAGATCATTAGGATATGAGGTGTTTAATTACATCTCATCAGAAGAAGCATCATTAAATTTAAAAGATTTTCTTTTTATACATATCAAGGCTTCGAAATTGAGGCCTTTGAAGGGAAAACTCTGAATTTAGTATCCCTTGAAAAGACCCTAGCGACACATGGTCACAATACTATAAACACATACACACATAAACACATACATACATGCTCATACACACATACAAACATACGCACATACACACACACAAAGAAAGAGAGAAAATGATCTAGCTCTTTCAAAAAAATTAATTACCGATAAATTTGATTAGCCATCGAGTGCCAGATCGTGAAGTGCTTCCTGAGACTCCTTGCCTTTAAAAAAGTACCAGTCTCAATTGTATTCTTTTATCATTTTCAGTAGTTCTTCCGGCATACCACTGTCACTTATGCTCTTAACACTTGCTTCTCGTTTCCTTTTTTCGCAAGACATGGACAGATATGCAGACTTGTATGGAAAAGTAAAGTTTAGCATTTAAGTAATGAAAAAAATCAAATGATAATTGATATTATTAGTGTGTACAAGAAGTTGAAGGGATGAAAGCACTACTCTTTGTGGCTCTAATCTTATTTTTACCGAAGTTGACCAAAAATCATTTACTACGAGTGCTTAAGACCTGGGGCTTTTTTTCAAAATGGTGTATTAAACCTTTTCTTTATTGATGGGGTGTTGAAGTTATTTGCTACCATTTTCAGGTGAAACAACAACAAATACTATGTAGAATATCACATCGCCTTACTTGTGTGATTACTTTAATTACTTTTCTATGTAATGAAGTATTCTGATGAAATGGTTATTGATGCTGACTTTTTTATCTGTATTTTTCTGGTGATATTATTATGTTTCATGAGATGAGTGCTTGTGCGAGAACTATACCATATCCATGGATATTATTAGAAATTATGCTGAGTGTACTAAAGCATTACGATAGAAGTCTAACTCTTCTTACGTCAAAAAAAGATAAGTTGTAACCATTTACCATCTACTTTGCTGTTGTCATATGTCTAATTATGTAAAAATATAATGTAAAATGAAATTTCCTGGATTTATCAGGACAATTATCATAGATGACAGTATATGCTCTATTTTTCCATATCATATTTTCTTTTTGTCTTGTCAAAAATTACAGACTGAACAAAGTCAAATTAATAGGGGGCAATTTCATTAAAAATTAAAACAATTTCAAAATATTCCATTTTGATAAACTATTGAACTGGTTCGACCCTTTCTAGATTACATCTTTGGGTGACACTATTGAGCTAAAATTTTCTTTAAAATGCTATTTTTGAGTACTGAATTAGATTATCCACATATTGGTGGCTCAACCTGGATTTCAAATTTTTAATAACCTACTTAAAGCTTTCCGGCAATAGCAAATGTTCTACAGAAGTATTTGAAAAACGTAAAGCCTCAAACGATTATAATTAGCAGACGTAGTTGTACAATCACTGACAAATCTGTTATTAAAAATTTCTGACTTTGAGATAACTCAAACTACTTCCATATTTAGTTGTGTACACAAAACTGGTATTCCAAAAGTTTTGTTTCGAAAATTTGGACTAGGAATTCCTGGACGCATTCAATTTTAAGTTAGGTGTGTAAAGAACTTTTTTCCATACACTAAAAAATATTACCTTGAGGAGATTTTTAGACATCCTTGAAACTTGTCATCTTTGTAGATCAATAGCTATTTCTTTAAAAACGTCTTGCTCCTGTGCACCTTACAGATCTGTGTCCATATTCTACACTAAGTTTTGGTATATTATCATCCAATACATTGTGTTATGTGCGTTTTATGGCTTCGTATACAGATAATCAAAAAAAGGCTCAAAAATATCTCTTCTGACTTTATATACTCATGAAACGGGAAACAAACCTCCCCTCACCGCCAAAAGGCAGATCGGTTTGGAAAGAAACCAGAAACAGAAAACTTTCACTTACCACCAGGGGCGGCACAAGTTCAAAAAATTTATGATCTTCCTATACCTTTGTCAAGAAAAATATAGAATGACGTAAATTTATGCTAATCATGAATTTTATTGTGTTGTGGCTGTTTATTACAGGATCAAGTCATTGTTTTTACATTTCAACTGGATATCTTGTCAATTTTTACTGTAAAGCAATCAATTATTATTGCACCTATTGAGCCAACATTTTCAAGAAAATAAGTAGCATCCTTTTTAAAAGGATGTCATCGTCAGGCTAAAAAAAGTTGTGGCTTGATAATTAATGCAATTGCAATAAAACTAAGAGATTCATGGTTCGTTTCCTTGGGCGGGCAAAAAGAATTTGGAACTTTACGAAAGGAAAGGCCATTGGGTGGTTTCAGGAAGGAAATCAGGCAAATGAATTTAGTCGGTTTAAGAAATTCTCTTAACTTTGTTGGAACATTTATTCAAATCATGCCATCCCAATTTTTAAAGGGTTGTTTAAATACTATTTTATCAAAAAAAAATGTATTTTTTAGTTTCTAAATTTTTTTACAGATGTCCATACTTTTGTAATGGCTTCACATGAAACTTTCATTTCAATATACATTAGAATTCAAAAATATATATATATGTGTCATCAATAATTTTTAATTAATTTGTAGTAAGTAGGGAGGTACAGAGGTTTGTGATGTAATTCCCTGGCATGTGTTCAAGAATACCAAAGCAGGACAAATTTCCTATCTCATTTGTTAGTATTTTAAGCGAACGTAAGTAGTAGAGGTGCAGTATTAATTTTTAATACACGGCACATTTCTATTGCCTACATTAACCCTTTGAATACCAAGAACGTATATATATATATATATATATATATATATATATATATATATATATATAAGATATGATAAGTTGGAAAGAATCAAAAAACTACACAGGCCATTTCGACAAGCCTGTTTCGTGATTTTATTCATTCTTCAGGAAATGTTTTCTTCACATTTCCTGAAGAGTGAATAAAATCACGAAACAGGCTTGTCGAAATGGCCTGTGTAGTTTTTTTATTCTTTCCAACTTATCATATCTTATATTACGCTCTGCATTTATGTATTGAGCACTTTAATACGGATAACCGAATCGAAAGCTTTATACATATATATATATACATATACGTCGTTGTGTTGAACTCGTAACAACCAAAATTGTACCCGCACAGGAAAATTCGGAGCGTGTGGGGAAGTGACCAAGAGTGTATATATATTTCTCAATTATCAACTTTTACGCCACCGAAAATGTGGAGAACAAATGATGTACCGGCCATCAAAGCAAAGCTGAAAAAATCCCAATCAAGTAAAAGCGTGTGTTAACAATATAAATGGTTACAACATTACTCTGCATTTTTTCCCAGTTTTATTCTTATCATATTTTTCAAAACATATTGCGAGATATAAGCAGGGATGATTGGGGCAATTTGTTCAGTAATATTGACTTTCCATTCATCTTTCTTCTTTTCTACAATCTACATACCGTTTTTGTGGTTTATCTTTCTTTTCTGTGGAATTGATTATCGTATTTAGTATAGCCATCTTCTGCAGCGTCAATAGCAACATGAGCTTATGTAAGACTGAAGTGAATTCAGTTTGAACTTCAAGAAAAGCAATTTTTAACTACATTTTTCTGCACCCTTGAATTTGTTATAGTCCCTTATTAATCGCAACATTTCTAATAGTCTTTCTTCTTTATCCAATTTTCTATTAGAAACTTCCTCCATCGTATGTTAAGTGAATAAAAACTAAATTTCATTTTTAACATTATAGCAAACTCTAAGATTTTCGTACCTAAAAAATTTGCTTCAGTTGTAAAAAGCTTTCAGTAGAGGATGTTGAATTCACTAAAGGTTCAGTTGTGGTTTTGCACTGTTCACATTAACAGGCAAAGAGCCAAAATCTTTTTTACTTTTACGACTACCACATCTTTCCAGCTTCTTGCTAAAGCATGAGGCCCTATTGTTGTGCTGGGAGCAATACATTGGACGGTATATTTGTTCTTCTAGTGTGTAATGTAATCTGTTAAATCATCAGTTATTTAAGATGTGAAAACATATAATTGCAATATACGGAAGGAGCTTCATCTTCCACTCTCCATCTATTTTCATGAACATTTTTTCTACATGAACTATTTAGTTTACTTTGTATGCCTCTTCTTCTTATTCCTTTGCCTGGCCACCCTCTCTTTCGACATCGCTTCTGGTTTGCATATCTAGTCGTTACCAACTTCTCTTACTTCTTCATTTGATGCTTTTTCACAAAAGAATTCGTGTGAAGATCCTTTTTCATCTTCACTTAAGTCATAAGTAAAACCTGAATCAACAGCAGCTGTCACAAAGGCAACTCATTCGTCTCAACTAACACGTCTGTCTCCTGAAGAAGCCGTGTTTTGGAAGAGAGAAAAATATATAAAAACAACAGTCAAATAAAATGTAACAGACGTCCGAAAACTGTCTGACTTAATGCAAAGGCAAATTTTCCCCCAATTAACCAGAAGTAACAACAAAATATTCAGTTACCAAATAATTGAAACTTTTAGGACGTATATATACCTCCCTGGTTGTTTAACTACATAATTTGGTAAATAGCATCTGGGTTAGTGTTCGTAAAAATGATAAATTTTAGTATTCAAAAGTTAAATCAACAAAAATACATAGGTAGATTACCTACCAATTCAAAAAAATACCCTCTAGTTTTAGTTAATCAGGCTAACCTCAGGGAACCTACAAATACACTAAGAAATATCAAAACAAATCTATAATGCCTCTGCGTAATCGGATTTACAAACCAAAAGCATTTTCGTGTGGATTATTAAATCTTTCTAGAGAGCACATAGCGACATAGAAGTACCAAAAAATAGGTCTTTATGTGTGGAAGGATCAAAGCAAATTCAGCATTTTCCATAACATAATTATCTCAAGTCAATAAATCAAAATTACTTGCTTCAAAAGCAAGCTGTTGTATTATTCAAAAACCCTTGGAGATTATAAAATGTGATACTCTACTCTAACGACATTTCTGTATGTTGCAAAGGAAAGATAGAGCATTGCAAATCAAGATAATCCTCAGGACCCTCATTGGGTAATCGTCTGTGTAAAAATAAAATATTTGTAATGGAATTCGGTATATCATGTCATTGGAGGTATTTAAACAGGCTAGGGGAGAATTGGTCTATTATTAAGAAGTCTTTTGAAGTCGTTTTCTACATAAAAATTATAAATTTTAATGTAAGGAATAGCTTTTAATAATACATTAGCTTCTTGAAATAAAATGATGGCTGCATACGTGGGTGTACTTCATTTAATCCTTTGTTAAATTTTATCTAGGAATAATCATTTTTGACATAATTGTAATTTTCCTTTCTTAATTCTCTGTCCTCTTACACTAGTTATGTACTGTTAGAGACATCAGTGATACTCGTTTATTCCGCCATATTGTTTATGTGTTACCTGATTTTGTGTTACAAGTCACGAATAAATATAACCCTATCAATAAGTTATGCTACATTTCTTCTCACACAACGATAGAAACTATAAAACAAAATAAATAAAAATAGTAGCAAATGTGAGCGAGTTCATCCAATGAACACCAATACAACAGTCTCGTTGTCTTTCAATTAAAGTATTAAAAACAATAAATAATCTTTCAAATATGTTGGTGGATTTGTTATACGCATCGACTTAGGAATGTTATTTGATTAGTCTAAATCTTCGGTTTCAGTTTCTGTTTTTTCATGGAGCGGTGTCCAAGCACTCTTCACCATTAGGTTCTGTTTTGAAGCTAGACTCTTTAGATTTGAAAAGGTGCTGTCTGTTGCGTTAGTATGTTTTACCCTATTCATTTATCACCTCAAAGAATCTTGCCGTTCCGAGCCCCTGATGAGTTAGTCTTTTATTCCAACTTCCATTCAATCGGGAAGTGTAGTCTTTTTTAGCTGTGGCAATGATTTGGTATGCGGGTCATGACTTTTCTTTTGTCTATCTCTAGCGACTTACATTTGTTTATCAGCATCCTGTGAAATCTTTGGAGAGAGAATTGAGTTGCTGACTGGCTATCTGGTTCGTGTCTCTTGGTTCATTAATAGCGAAGGAAGAGAGAATTCTATTCCAGATTTAGGGGTTTTAAGGTATTCAAGTAAACCCAAATGTGGATCATTGTACTGCTTTAATATTTTCTTTGTGGTTTTGAAAACCATTTCACTCATCGAATTTCGATTGTAGGTATCTAGGACTGGAAAATATGCACTTGAAACCAAGCTGTTTAGCAAAGTATGACAGAGTAAGCACTTTCGATGAACTCAATTTTGTAGTTGACAATTACAATTTTAGATTTTTCTTCGAAGTCGTGTTCGACTTCGAAGAAAAATCTAAAATTGTCAGGTCAGCACCAACTTTGTTCCGTGATAACGATGTAACGGTGAGCACCAGGAAAGGGCTCTTTTCTGTTGTTGTCTCGATATTTCAGGCATGCACTGCAGTGTAGTATCATCTTCTCTATATCGCTGGAGATGCCTGCTCCGTATACTGTGTGTCTTGCTCTTGCTCTGGCCTTCTCTATTCCGAGGTGTAAGTTGTGAAGTAAATTTGATATAAGAGCCCTCACCTTGATAGAAATAACAATTATGTTGCCTTTCAGGACAATATCTGCACCAACATGTAGGTCATGACGTGTAGAAAAATATTTTCTTGGCTCTGGTGTCGTCTTCTGTGGTTTGTCAGACAATCCATTTAGGATGTATTACATCACATCTTTAAGGATGGTATCTCCTTTTTTCTCTTGTTGAAGCTCCTCGAGACGAGACGAGAAAATGGGAAGCCTTTTCACAAGTGTATATAGCATTACGTTTCACTCAGCTATAAGAGTGTCATCGTCAGATTTTGTAAATAAGTGTGCACGTGATAATGTGTTAGCTATATGCAGCTCCTTTTCCAAAACGTTCTTTATGTCGTCGTCATATTTCTGGAGGTGGATGAGGAAGCTTTGGATCTTAGGAGGAGTTTCAGAAAGGGGCCTTTGAAGGATGTGCTGAAGGGGTTTGTGATGATATTCCATGTAGAATTTTTTCCCATATGTAAATTGGTTGAAGTGCTCACACGCTAAAACGACAGCAAGGAGCTCTTTTTCAAGTTGAGCCTATCTTCTCTCGTCATCAGTCAGGCTTCTTGATGCGTAGCAGACAGGGTGGTTGTCTTGGAGGAGGTTAGCTCTAGGTCCATAAGACGATGCATCGACTTGGAGTAGGATATTTCTTGCGGTGTCAAAAAATGACAAAACTGGTTGCAACGACAGAAATGCTTTTATATTATCTATGGCTGCAGTATATTCGTTATTTCATGACCTGTACAAGTTTGGTTTTTTTACTTCTTTTGAAGAGGTGCTGTGATTTCCGACACATTTGAAATAAATTGTTTAAGATGACTCACAATTCCCGAGAGGCATTGTACATCATATTTGGCATTAAGGAATTGGCATTTCGGTGATGGCCGAAACATTTTCAGAATCGACCTTAAAGCCAACATTGCCGATTATGTTACCAAGTTGTTTTACTTCAGGTACCCTAAATTGTATCTTTTTTACATTGAATTTAATGCTCTTGTCTCTAGCACGTTTTAGAACGCTACTTAGCATGACACCATGTTTTTTGTGAGTTTTCGCGCCACTTATTAAATTTCCATGAATAGCTGTGATACCAGAAATGCCAGCAAAGTTTCTCTCAATCATCTCCTGGCCAATATCCAAATCACAACATATTTCAAACGGCATTTGATTGAATCGGTACCCGTCAGATGGTATATTGAAGGTACAGAGATCAGTAGAGGGTTCGTCGAGTTAAATGTGCCTGTAGCAATCTGCTGTATCATTCAATTACGGTGAAGATCTGATTTTCATGAAGTTTCCTGGAGATCTGTTTGGTATCGGTGTGATTTTTTTATTGTCATAGAAAAAATTTGTCAGGCTCCTATGGATCAATGAATAGAAGGAGTGACACATCCCTCTTTTCGACCATCATCACGGAATTGATCCATTCTATAGGCTTTGGTACTTTAGATATAAGGTTGGTGGTTCAGTGTAGCTTCTTGTTTAGGCATCCCTTGAGCATGGATGACCAGTACAGCATTTTTGGCGACAGAGATGTGATATTAGCCTTCAACTTTTCCCAACCATGCAAACACATCGTTGAATACTTCAAGAATTTCTCTGTCTTCAAGATATATAGATTTTAGTTGGAAAATATCAAGGTCGAAGCAGGTTTCAAGGCCAAGTAAAGGTATGACATTTAGCTTAACTATGAAGAAGTCGGCAGTGAGTAAATTTTGGCATTCGTGGTTGATCATGCTACATTTTCCTCCCACTGGGAGGCGACTTCAGCCATATAAATGTAGTTTGAAGTGAGTCGTTTTAAGAAGAGGCTGACTAGGATTGTCATGGAAAACCAGAGATAAAAGTACATTGCACTCTACTCCTACGTCTACTTTAAATTATGGTGTGACTGTTGACCTTCATGTTGGTGGTTATTTCTCTGTCTATGGATCTACAAATGTACATAACGCTACAAACAAGTTATGACACAAGTTACTTGTAACAGGAAGAAATCTTTAGCAAGTACACACATTTTTCTGGTTAGAATGTGGCTACGGACGTAATTTCATATTTAGTCCGCGGGGAAGTGATTTGCCTGTTATCCACCTTTTTTCGGGGTGTCTTTAAACAGAGACTTACGAAAGATAAAACAACGTATCCTTCTCCTCTTCTTCTTTTTTAGAAGCCCATTTTTTTTCTCCCTTCCACCTTTCCCTGTAGAACTGTCTTGTCCAGTTTGTTGTGTCGCCGAACCACAGCCGTTTTTCTCCGCTTGATTGATGTAAGCAGGGGATCTTTTTTTCTGACTTGTGAGAAGATCTGTTCTAGAATTATTTTCTGGTTCTACGGCCTCCGTAAGAGATGTTTAGGATTTTTCTTGATCACTTTAGCTCAAAATACTTAATGCTGCTGTCTGCCTCTTTAGTCAGCGCCCATGACTCACGGTTATACACGGCGATGGAAACAAGAATGGCCAGGTACACTGACCTTTTTGTTTAACATGGCGTTGTGATTTTCACATAGTTGTGTACAACATTGAGGACAATGCGATGGGAAGCTTAGACTTTACTTCATTTGTTCTTGTGCCCATTCCATTAATAGTGTAGCTGAGGTAAAGAAAACGATCTATAAATGCTGAAAAATGTGCTTAGTTTAAGTGTTGTTAAGAGTGAGTGTTGTTAATAATTTTAACTTGGAACACTGTAAAAGAAAAAAATGTATGTCTCACAAAATAAAATAGTCAAATCTAAACACGTATTTTTCAGATACGATTTGCTAATAACGAAGAAGAAAAGTTTAAAAGTGCTGCTTTCCAAAGGTTTAAAGTTTAGCTCGAAAGAAATCTGTGTGTCGATGAAAGAGAAACATTCAATTTATGAAAACTTTGAAGTTAATACAAACGTGACTGGCTCAAAATGACATTGGGATGATGGCAGGAAAGCCAGTGATAAGGATTTGGATCAAGAAACTTATTGGAGTGAGCTTAGACTCCCAAATCAAAACATTTACCAGTGTCCTGAAAACAAATTAGTAGGAAACCCATGTAATATGTTGAGTTAGAAGTTCTAAAAGATCCTGGATTAAATAATTACGGTGCAAATAAACTTTGCTTTGAAAACTTTTGTTGATCGCAATGATTATTACTTGCCAACGTACCACCCAAAAGAAACACAAACAAAATAACTTTGCTTCTTTCCAATTATTCGCATGAATGAAAAGGCTTTCTGGGGTGAGATGTTATCCAACACTAATGTGACAGACAAAGAAATAATTTTGTTGTGTTAAAGGGTTGGAAAGATGGCGGGTAACGCCGCCCTATGTCTTTGAAAAGAATTACTACTGTTTTACGTTTATTCAACTGGATTTGTCAATAATACTCAGTGCTTTAATTCTTAAAATTATATCAAAGTTGACAACTGTAAATTGATTTCACTAAAGATTAATGAATGGGATTTAAAAAGTATAAAAAGGACGAAAATTTCACTGTTGCTACATTCAACGTTCGAGGCCTTGCAAGCCCGAAAAAACAACAATCGCTTTCTAAAGATATCACACATTACAATATAGACATTTGTTGTCTACAAGAGACAAAACTGCAAGGATATATCGATATTACACTACCTAATGGTAATAGATTTATAAACATTAATTCTGAATCGAAGCACAATGGCAATGGATTTGTTGTGTCTCGAAAGTTTGCTAATTTCGTTCATTCATATCGGAAAATATCAGACAGGATATGTGCCATACAACTTACGACAGAGAAATCTAAAACCAGAACCAATTGTGCAAAAAACAAAAATTCTACACAAACTGATCACATTATAAATATTGTAAACATCTATGCACCAACGTCAGACAGATCAAATAAGTTTCCCAAAGAAACAGAAGAATTTTATGAACAACTTACAAAAATTACCAAAGAACTAAAAAAACTCTCTACTGCCATAATATTTATTGCCGGCGATTTCAACGTGAAAGTCGGAGCTCCGGAGAATTCTGAAACATGTTTGAGTCGTTGGACCACAGGAAGAAGGAACAACAATGGTCAAAAACTTGTACAATTTTGCGAAAGCAATAATTTTCACATATGTAATAGCTCATTTAAACACAAAGCATGTCACACAACGACATGGTCAGGCACATTCACTGATAGAAATGGAGAGGTTAGGAAGATCTACAATCAGATTGATTATATACTACTTCTTAAGCAACAAACCCAAAGTATGATAGATGCTCGATCTTATTCTGGTACCGAAACAGACAGTGACCATGGAGTAGTGGTGACACGTATACTTTTTATCCTGGAGCAAATTATACAATAATAAAAACAGTAGACCTTTAGAATTCTCCAAATTGAATACAGATAAGTTAATACATGATCCTGCATATAAAGAACAATACCAAAACAATCTAAGAATTGCATTACAAAAACTGAAACAAGATAATTCTCAACCAAAACTAGAAGATTTGAAAAACACTTTATATAAAACGGCTGAAAAGTGTCTGGGAAAGCAAGACACCAAACGTCATAAAATGAAGAATGTGACGAAATTAAAAGACTCTCCAAAGAGCAAAAGCAATTAAGAATGAAAATCGAACAAAAGATAAAAAACGATGAAGATGCTAGCGAGATTAAACACAAAAGAAAAATCATATTGAAAGAACTGAAACAAAAAGTAAATGAAAAGCATGAGAATTATCTAGATAAAATAATAAGCGAAATAGACTCAGCAAATGATGATAGTAAAATGTTCAAAGCAGTTAAAAAACTCTACAAACAACAAAGTAACAATAGTTTTATACATGATGAGAATAAAAAATGATCACACACCCTCAAGAAATGTACACAATAATAGAAAAATATTTTAAAAATCACTTCCAAAAAGATGACATTCCTGAAGTCGAAAAATTTGAAGGTGAACCCAAACCTTTACAAAACCCTATAACAATGATAGAAGTACAGAAAACAGTAACCAAAATGGGAAACCACAAAGCTCCAGGTCATGACGGGATACCTGTTGAATTAATTAAATATACACCTGAAGAATTATACCAAGAATTAGCTACAGTATACAACAACATCTTTACACAACATGATGATACAGACGTGAGTACAGGAGTTTTACGAGCATTACCGAAACAAAATAAACCCAAAGGTCCACCGAAAAATCTGCGACCAATAACACTATTAGACAGCTCAAGAAAAATCCTATAAAAATAATGATTAAACGGACAGAAAAAGATCTTGATAAATACCTTGCACTTATTCAAAGCGCTTATAGAAAAGGCCGAAGTAAGAGCGACATTGTTTGAACATTCAGATGGATCATAGCTAAAATACAAGAACATCAAGATCTAGAAATATATGTCATTGGCATTGATATGTCGAGCGCCTTCGACACCATATATCGTCATAAAATAATCGAAATAGCTCGAGAAATTTTTACAGAAGATGAACTTAGAATATTAAGACTGTTACTTAGCGAAACAACTTTAGAAATCAAAATGAAAGACGTTACTTCTTCTCCTTTTGTATCAAATATTGGGTCACTCCAAGGTGATGCTATAAGTGGACCATTATTCACCATGTACTTCGAACACTTTCTTAGAATTTTTCGAAATGAGATTAAAAATATACCGATTGACATTACTAAAATAAATACAAAGTGGTTAGAACAAAGGAGATCTGCACTGCCTGCTGAGTTAACATACGCTGACGACTGTGATTTTCTCACTGAGGATATTACAATTAAAAATATGATTAAAAATGATGTTACCACAATTCTTCAAAATGGTAACTTGAAGGTGAACACAGACAAAACCGAAATTACATCTTTAAAGCGTCATGCAACTAAAGAAGAAGAACATTGGAGAACGACAAAAAAGTTGGGTTCCTTACTGGGCGATAAAGAGGACATTTACAAACGTAAATCACTTGCTACCATAGCATTATCAAAAATGAAGGGAGTTCGGCTGAAGAAAAACAAAAAAGTCAAGTTATCAAAGAAAATCAAACTCTACAATGTTCTCGTGAAAAGCATCTTGTTATATAATTGCTCAACCTGGGGCCTAACTCGACAAGATGAAAAAGATCTCTACTCATTCCACCGTAGACAGTTGAGAGAAGTTATAGGTGTTAAATACCCTAATCGTATTAGTAGCAAAAAATTGTATGAAACAACAAAATGTAAACCCATATCAATCGAAATTACCCAGAGAAGCTGGAATCTATTCGGACATATACTGAGGTTACCAGCAGATACACCAGCCAGGAGGTCTATGAAATTCTTTTTCGAAAAACGTTCAAATACTAAATTCAAAGGAAGAAAAAGAGCATCTATTCATTCAACAATAAACCGTGATATCCAGAAAGCGAAAGAACAAAACCCAAACTTTGTTTTGAACCAATTAAAAACTGAAATCGGTTTACACAACTTTGGAATAAAAGCAAGAAACCGTAAGCATTGGAGGATTGTGACAAGCTCAGTCGTGCAAGCGGCTTATTCCGACCCAGCGACGTATAACCCAAGTACTGGCAAAAATAAATCTTAAAAGTGACAAAAACTTACATTGTTATTCCACGAAATAAATTTGAGGCATTAAGCATCGGGGTTTTTTGGCGTCTACAACCAATAAGTCAATAATGAATTTAAATAATCCCACTATTTATTTTACTGCGTTGAGAAGGTTTGGGGAAACTTTTTCAGAATATTGATTGACAAAAGGTAGTTTGCATAGGAAAGTTAGTGTGATCATCTTAGTGGTTTTTAGCAAAGACAAGAAGGATTAGCCCAATTGTCCCAGGTGACATAACATAGTAGATGCAGACACTGATGGGGCCAATTAATGAATGATGCATTAAAGAAGATTTATGATCAATTGATGAAGGAAGGTCCCCATTCTCTAATAGAAGATGGAAATATTCAAACCCATTTGTTAAAGCAGATTATCGATTTTGTAAGTTTGGTCAAACTTCGACCGAAAGTTAATTGTAAAGTCGTTTAGGTGCTGTGCGTTTAAGCCTCGAAAAAATATGTTGTTTTACCTTGAGAAAGTATATAAATGAATTCTAGGCAAGGAGACCATACCAGTGATGCTCCGTTTGAATTTAAAAGTGCTATGTAAAGAAAAAGACATTATGGATTGGTGATAATTCCGACAAGAGTGAAGAATAGAATGTCAAAACAAACCGAATATTGGACAATATTTGTACTGAAATAAACAATATAGTTAATATATATTTTATTAGTTTAGAAAGTTGAGTTTAGAATGGAAATGTTGATTGCCTTTTTTTAAAATATAGACATTCCTGGAAATTTTTAATAAGCGCTCCCTGTTTTAAGCTCTTACTCCAATGCACTTCCATCACTTTTCCAACTACTTTCCATTAGCGCCCGTGTGATTGTTAGGAAAAATGTAGCATATGAATTTCACATCAGTTACACCTATGACAAAAAATCCCAAAGGTGTATTTTTATCTTTTAAACTTGATCATTATTTGTTATGTCTCATTTGTATGGAATAGCTAAATAGGGTTTTTTTCCTGTCCTGTTGAATATGTCGGTTTTCAACCTATTGATATATTATATATGACACACGACATTGATGCTACATGTATGCAATAGACGAGGACATGATGGGGATAGGAGTGAGAAGGGAGGATACTGCCGACCGCACAAAATGGAAGCGTATGATCCGCCGCGGCGACCCCTAACAAGGAGCAGCAAAAAGATAAAGAAGAGAAAGAAGATTTATTACATTATATGATACATTATATATTATATATACATCATATATGAAAGAGAAATAGTTTCATTATTTGAGGCATACATTAGGTGCAGGAAAATATTTGTTTACGGTTGATAAAAGTAAACCTAAACATATTATTGTCGTATTATAATCTATTTTAAAAGATCTGATATTTTTCGTCTTAGGGATTAAAAATATTGTATCACGTAATCATCATTCCTTTAAAACTTTCACACGTTCGGGAGACTCGCCTAAATAACAAACGTAATTTGAAACTGCCAATAGTGAATCTCTGCTTAGATTTTGCACAGACCACAAATTTTTGTCTGCAAAGAGTACTATTTTTAGGTATCAGCAAAAAAGCAATTAGCTTGAGATTTCACCATAAAGCCACATTTCCAAGCCATCTTCTTTAACTTAATTAATTTCTTCAATACAAAGTCTGAAAAAGCTTGTCAGATAGTGGTAAAACTTCCACAGAGCTTTAAATATTCGTTTTGTGACCATATTTTCATTAGTATTACGTCTACGTGGTAGCTTAGAAGCTTTGTCAGACAGTCTGTAGTTATGTACAAACTTCCCAATGTGTCTGATACAGATTTGAATGGTCGTTATAAAAAAGACGTCTCTTTCACATACTTAAACTAACAAAAATCCATAGATGATAAAAACTTGAAATTTAATTCCTTCCTGTAACACAATAGTTTAAAATTTATATTTCTTTTGAATCCAGTTTTTCATAACCTATTTCTGTGTTTGACTTCGCAAGTAAATACAAAGTTGTTAAACCACTAGTAACCACGATAGAAAATTACTAAAACCTGCCGGTTCGCTTATCAAAAATTTTAGATTAGAATTAGAATTAGCACCAAATTAATTATTTTTTTGTTTCGTTTAAAGTCATGTATATGTAAATAAAAATGCAGTAAAAACAACAATATTTTGATGTTGAATTAGTTTTGTGGGTTTCTTAACTTACATCATTTTGTTTGCTTTGAGGAAAAAAACGTTGGAACTGTGAAAACGGACTAAATTGTCTGTATACAAGAAGACTAAGGATTAGTTCAAGGCTTTTCATTTTGGTCAGTCAGTCCAAGTTTAAAAATCTCCTGATTAGCTGTAATTTAAAAGTTATCGTGCTTGGCATTCACTAATATTTGCTTTATCAAATATTAACAGTATATCTTTTTATCTTTCCTTGTTTCTATGTTTCTCTTTTCTCCGTCTCATTCAATTTCACTCTACCTCCCCCTTGGTAACTTTATATACATTTATATATAGCGTCAACTTTACCAGAGAAAGGTCAAAAGACAAGCCTGTTTCGTGATAATACTCACTCATCAGGAAATGAGTGAATAATTTCACAAAGCAGGCTTGTCGAGCTGCAAAGTGTTGTATTTTTACTCTTCTCTCCTCATTTTTTAAACCGAGAAAAGGTTTTGTAAAAGAGAATTAGAGAGAGTCAATTAACTTGTCAGAAATGACATTAAATCATCAGGCCATCTGGTCTTTTAAATTCTAGCAAATCAAAGCATCCCAAAGCAGCTTTAATTAGGCATTTAATAATCTCCTAACATACAAACTCTAAAAGGAAACTTAACTTTTGATAACTAGTTCTCCTTTCTAATCCAATAAATTATTTAGTTATTTACCAACAAAACTGCAATAGAATTATTTTGGTATTCTATTTTTCCTCGACCTATCTTTCGGGTAACATTATTTTGTTCCGTCTTTAAAAATATAGGGTTTCCTTTGACAATATGGTTAAACCCGTATTATAAAACCATCTGGATTTTCACTTTTACAATGCCATCAAGAAAAGAAAGTATTGGTTTTTATCATACTCGACAAAGCCACTGCTAATGCCATTTTCCTGCAAACTGTATTTTCAGTTCATTTTCTAGGCTGGATTATTAACTACAACCAAAAAGGGAGATTAGAACTTTTTTGAAGAAAAATGCAGTAATTGTGGGTGGTCCTTTTATGAAGTTGCCTTATTAATGAAATTCAAGGTATGAATTATTCATAAATTATAAATTATCTGACGTTAAGGAAAATGTTTTTTGGTGACATTATCGAAAGGAATGTATAAGAAGGTTTACAATGGGGGAAAAATCGAATAAAGTCAAGAAGACATTGCAACACCAATTGCAGCTGTTATAAATCTCTTCGAATGATCAATCTGTTGACCAATAAACCTTGCACAGGAGACAGCCATCATCAAAGCACACCTAATCTCATACAGAAGATTACAGCTGCATTCTTTTACCAGGTCCTTTAGGGATAACTTTAGCTTTGGTTCTCCTTGTTCCTTTATAAGTTTGTTGTTATGAAAACTGGCATTGTTTAATGCTAATCCAATATCCAATTGTCGTGGGTTTTTTCTCAAAGTCATACACTTTGAAATAAATATACATTGAAACAAAATTATTGCATCAACTTGAAGTTGCTCCGGGTTAAGTGTTTCTGCAGTCTTTGTATTTAAATGAGCACTTCTTTTAACATTATAAAGGCAAAATCAATGACTGCCAAGTTATAGACATAGCTAGTCTTTTTACTGCTGCACATTATGAATATTAACTGAATTATCTTCAGCTTTGGGTTCCTAATCCTTCTTATGTAGGTTTTTAGAGTAAGAAGCACTTGCGATTTAATTTCATGGTCCCAGTTACTTTTTGCGCACAGGGATAGATTTAATACATGTAGCCTTTTCTGTTGGTGAGAGGGATGCTGATGTGACGAACAAAGCAGGCTAGAGACGGCTTATCCACTGTGGCGACCACTAACGGGATATAACCGAAAGACAAAGAAGAAGAAGCCTTTTCTCCCATATATATTTTATTTCCAAGTGTTAAACTTTTATGATGTCAAACTAAGCTTATGCACCTGGTTAAAGATAAAATCAAATAAGAGATCAGCTCAATGTCGATCTCTTAAACAAACTACCTGATTACTACTGCTGAAATGAATATTTAGTGTCTGATCCTTGCCTTACCAAGTGATAACCAATGGAATTAATATATGTTAATCAACTCGTAATGCAATTTACTTGTAACAAGAGGACAGTACAATGAATTAGATTAAAATATAAACTTTAGTGGTTTGCAGGAAAAAAGATTATTTCTGTGACAAAATATCTGTATCTGTATGTACAAATTCCATAAATGTTGATTTAGATTCAAGAGCTGAGAATTATCCTGGACGATGATAAAAAGATCTATGCGGTCAAAATATTGCATGTGCATTTTACTTTCTTATCTTTAAAGGTGGAGCAAAATGCGTCTAGTTACAAAAATTAACTAGGAACTTAATACAATCATGGTATTTTGAAATTTGCTTATACTTTTAAAGTAATAGATATGATTAGCTTAACCTTGTGGAATTTATTCCCCCATGACAGAGCTTGTATTTGTGGCATATGTACTGGCTTTGATAATTATTTTTGTAAACCTTGAAGGCTAAACAGCTAAGTCCCTGCTGCACATTGCTTCTTTCGGTGCCTTTTGGGGTTGCTGAATTCCATGTTTGTTGAGAAAATCTGAAAGTAATATTAAATGAAAGAGCTTTCACATTTGTACTTTCAGGTCAAGTTAATTTGAAAAATTCTATGTATTTGGTCAAACCTGCTGTTTATTTGATTATTTAGGTTTTAGACGTTTCTACTATTCTTTACAATGCATTCTAATAAGATTTTCCTCTGTAAATTTTTAAGGCAACCAAAGAGGCAATACACTCAGGCAAATTTCATTGCAGATGTAGATCTAATAAGCTTCTTTTTCAGTGGAATCTTCTTTACGCCTCTGTAATATCTTGTTACATATAATATATGTTTTGTTTTAGACTACAGTAGAACTATAAAAATCCCTTCCATACAGTCTTGGTCAATTTTCACAAAAATCTGGCTACAAGATTTTGCTTTCTTATTTTATCTCCCGCATTCAGCTAACTGGTTATGATTTCAAGACCGTTATAAGTAGTAATCAAAAGATAAGTAATTTCGATATAGAAAAAAGCAGCTATTTTATTCAAAAATAAATTTAAGCTATTCACTTTGTCTTTATTTATAAAGAGAAATATATACATTTATTTTTATTAATACTTTAACAATGTAAAGGGAAAACAATTAAAACTAAAAAAACATGGATTATTTAGAACTAAAAGAGTCTTGAAATTCATCCAAGTAAAAATAGATTAAATCAACTCTTGCCTGTACGTTGATAACAACCACATGTTCAATAATTCTTTCGGCAATGTGAAAATCTCTACAAATGTAAGCTAAAAAAATTATAAGTGGCCCAAATCCTGCTTTCTCTTTATTATTCTTGTGTGACATATAATCAAAGAAAATTGCTTTGCGTTTTTAGGGTATAAGATTTGGTCTTCTTACTATAATCTTAATACTCCAAGTGAATATTATAATTATTTCAAAAGAGTTGAAAAGCCAACTCATAGTTGGCTTATCAGGGTCAAATTCTCTGCTGGTTGGGGTCAAGTATCATCAGGAAGGTTGCTAATATATCTCCACCGGTGATATAAGGCTATTATTCAAATGGATAAAACGCAGTCAGCATATTCTAATTATTTAAAGTTCCCCAACATGCACGTTTCTTTAACAAAACGTAGCAAGGCCTTACTTGGATCTATGATTAACACATCCCAGCTATTTTCTTGTGCCAAGGCCTGATTATAAATCCAGTCTGAACTATTAATTAGTCAAAAAGAAATATCTAAACTCGTCAAGCGTAGTTTTGAAATACCGATGCATGTTTAAACATAACTATACGATTAAGGCTAGTATCTTCCGAACAGTCTTTCTGATGGATCTTTGTATGCATAAATTTGAAGGACAATAACCTCCCGCATATTCAATTCTCTACACTGCATTGGTGATTTTCGAGAGAAAAAAAAGGCCTTAACATCAAATACAATGTGCAAGAAATGGCTTGCTTTCTTTGCATTTGACACACAAACTTAACCACATGCAAGGTAGTATTTTACTGGTTTATATTACTGCTTAATTAATGTTAGTATGCAATCACTTAATGCAGAAGAAAGGCTTGGCCAAGGAAAATTCATATCATTGTCGAGTTCCATTCACTGGTTAATCTGTTTCGAAACCTTTTGTTCAAGTTTGTACAATTTACTTTAGTGTCAAGCCGTTGTATTGTTCCTACAAATGCCGTAGTTTACGACAAAAGCTTCAATTTTTCCATCACTATTTTCTCTCTGCCAAAACTAATTGGAGTGCTGCTTTCATCATCATACAATGCATCTTCTCTGCGTAATTTATTGACAAACGTCTCTCAAGATCTGAAGTGTAGTGGCTCCATTTATCTTTTTTTCCCTATGTAATTTCCTAAACTTGGTCCTTTTATTCTCATATTCGATACCTTTTATTTATTTTTTCCCCACAGCTTCCTTGCTGAATTGCCTCCCTTTCATACGTCCAATTATTTTTGCGATTTTGTTGCCCATCTCCATGTGGGCTAAACGGATAGGCGGACAGGGTGTTTATTGGTTGGTAAGCGGGGCAAATTGACCTACAAACAACTAAGGACGTAGCCTGGTTGTTTCTCTGCTTTTGCTCTATCCTGTAATCCCTAGTTACACTTAGTCTCTTCTTCGTTTGCAACAAAGACCTACGAGGGTTAGTTTTTTACGTCATTTAAACAAAAGTGTAAATGGAGTGCGATTATCATCCAAAAGGTAGGCCAAAGGTTTACTCTATTAGAAGAAGCTAATTAATTCATGGCCCGCGCCACCGGGGGGGGCTGGGGGGCCATGCCCCCCCCTTTTTGGAAAGTATAAAAAATTTCGATAAAAAATTTTTTTACATTTTTTTTCTAAATAACAAGATGTCTTTTTGTAGCATTTGTCTGCACTCTCTGCGCGTACCATATAAAAATGCTAGCCCCTCTCTAAAAAGAAACGGCTGAACTTATTTGAAATAATGGATTTGTTTAAATAGTCTTGTTTTATAAACATCTTCCTTTGGAAAGCGAAAAAATAATGTTCAAAGTGTGCGGTCATACTAGAAAATAGAGCGCGCTTAATTTAGAGGGGTTTTTATTTAAACAAAAGAATAAACCAATAAGAATATGACGCAACAGCCTTCTCTTTAAATCATTCTTCCAGCTGCTTCCAAAAAATCATCGACAGCTACTCGAATTTGCAGTCGCTCTGGGATCTTTGCCTTGCAGAAAATCTGACAAAGGAAGTTAGATCCAGAATTATTGGTTGCCAAGGCAAAATGAAGAGTTTTTCGTTTTTCTTTGGCTTGTGTCTAGGACAGAGATTATTCAGTTTGACTTACAATCAGTCCAAAACTTTGCAGAAAGAAAGTATGTCAGCAGTAAGTGGCCACCGACTTGCAATGCTGACGAAAGAAACCCTGGATCATGTGAGGTTAGAAGAAAATTTCAAGCTGTTCTACGCGTCAGTTATCAGGAATGCCTTGCTGAAATCAAATGTTGCACTTCCAGCCTTTCCGCGCAAAAGAAAGAGGCCCAACTATTCTATATTAGTGTATGTCGTTACAAACAAGATACTCCCGTACACCACCCCAAAACACCCGAAGACCATTATAGAGAGATTTATAATGAAGCCATCGATTTTGTCAGCCAAGCCTTGATGACAAGATTTGATCAAGCGAGCTACAAAGCATTTTCAGCTCTTGAGCAGCTCCTTTTGAAAGGCATAGAAATCGTACGACGCAGAGCTGACCACATTGAATAAATTCTATCCTGGTGATGTTGATGCCACCGCCCTACCAGCAGAGTTAGAAATTCTGAAAACCATTTCAGAGGGAGAAAGCCCAACGCATGCAGCTGAAATCTTCGCAATAATGAAAGCAAGACAGAACGAAATGAAGCTCATGCCAAACGTCACCAAAATCGCCAAACTTCTTCTCGTTAACGGTGCAACGACAGCAACACCTGAAAGATCCTTTTCTACCGCAGGAAGGTTGAAAACGTGGTTGCGTTCGACCGTGAAACAGAAGAGGTTCAACTCACTGGCAATCCTGAACACCTATAAGAATTTAACTGATAAAATTGATTTTGTCAAAGTAGGAAATTTTTTTTTTGATTCTCAAGAGTTGCGATATAATTATTTTGGAAAATTTGTTACGGAAGATCTTTAAAACTTAAAAAAAAGTTTAAAAGTTTCTTTCATGCTTCATTTCTACGTTTTCTTTGCAAAGAAAAGTCCATTATTTTTCGGCAAATCAAAACAAAACGGAAGCGGTTTTAGCCAAATGAGACAGATAAAAATCGAAAATTCCCGACCGTCAGCGCAAAGCATGGTTGCGCCTCCTTAGTCACTACATCGGCTGGCCCCCTCACTTTCAAAATCAAGGCGCGGGTCCTGTAATTATTTATTTGTAACGACACAGTGTGCTCGAGAACACGAGAAACGATGTATTTTCTGAAATCTTGTCATCAGCTGTGAGTGGGAAAAGATATCCAACAATAAAGACTTGGATACAAAGTACCGCACGCAAGTGAAATATATGGTTGAAAAAATATTCTCGTTTTTAACTACCGCAAATCTCATTGCCAATGAATTAAGCCCAGTTTAGTCTGTACACAATTTTGGCTTCTCTATTATTTTGACGCATCGTCTTTAATAAAAAAATTCACAGTTTTTTCACCACGCTTCATATTTGTTAGGATGAAAAACTCCTGAAAAGAAAAGGCCTCGTGGCTCTGTGCTCAGTACTATGTGCGTCACTAAAAACAGATGTCCAAAGATAGGGATCTTGAAAACAATGGCTTACTCAAGTGAAAGATATCGTTGTATAAAAACATGGTTTTGGAGAAGAGGATCGATAGGTCCCGCATTTAGAAGATTATTTTAAATTTAGCAAAAGGAAATAACAAATTTTGCTTTTTGTATTTTTCTGAAAATTATCAATAGTAAATTATACAGAAATGAAATTCTGACTACTTCGTAGGTGTTAAGTTTTACAATTTTGCGCCAAACTCGTTTCTTTATTACTAGATTTCATTTCATTGTTAAATTACACTTTTCATCCCAATTTACCTTTACTCCCTTATCGCTAGAACTACAAACAGTTTATTCAACTTGGTTACATTAGTGTTTTTGTGGATGATTCGTTTGCATTTTGAGGAACAAGAAGGTGTCTTAAGTGCATTTTTTTATTTTTACATGATTGGCTGAATTTGAAAAGAAATAGACAAGAACTTTACACTGTAATTCCATAGACCCATTTTAATAATATTCCATCGTTCTCTGATAGACTATTCTTGTTTACCTACACCATTTTATCTTCTGTTTCTTAATTTTGTCACTAAACCTCTGTTTATTGTTTTCACCTGACTAACTTCTTTCAGAATACTCTCTTACTTTCTCCAATAATATATACCTTTCAATATCCCTGATTTCTATTGCCTCTGTCTTTTACACAGTAACTTTATAACTTACATATTATGCACAATACCTTTATAAATTTCAATTCATACTGGCTATCTTATGGCATATTAGTCCTTAAGACTTAATAAAGATGTACCCATCAGCTCCATTGTTTTGCTGTGGCAATCCTGATGGAAAACTGTGTGGACAAAAGTTATTTGATTTCGGTAAATTATAGAATAGAAGTTGCTTGTTAAATAATATTTTACGTTGAAGAGGCAAATTGGCTTCCTGCCATGCAAAAATCTCTAAATTATTTAAATTGTTACTCCTTATAGACATCAAATTACCGGCATCAATTTGTGGGCAAGAGAATTTAGCCTACCCATTGTTTTCTAAGAATTTCTTTGCCCCTCATTCTGCATCAAACAGCCTTGACCGCGTTACTATTAGCCTCCAAATACAAAGGCAACACGTTAGAAATATGCTAACAAAAATTTGTCGAAGTACGTAAAAGAAACACATCAGTAAAGGCACGCAGTAGAAGTTCTTTAAAGTAAGTCAAAACTAAAAGTACTCGTTAAAACATAAAAAGTTGTTCTGTTTGAGGTTTTGATACAACCGTGAAAGTTTGCACCTGCTTTGAAAAGTGTAGATTATTTATGCAATTTACCTTATGTTTTTCTGCTTTCACCTGCTTTTTTTCCACCAAACGTTGTTAAACCTTAAAGGGCAGCAAAAGACTTATCAACTCGTAGCATTTCAAACTAGATGTAATAGCGTTGCGGTAAATGATATATATTTACCAAGGTATTTTGCTTTAATATATGAAAACATTGTAGTTTTAGCTGCTATGACTAATATTATAACTGAAAATCATTTATATTTATCAAAAGTTTACTACTTTTTCTTTTCGTTTCTAGACATCTTAATAGCGGACGGCCGGAAAGTTCAGGAAAGAAAGTGGAATTTTCACTTCGGAGAAATATAACATCAACAGGTACGTTAAGCATAGAAAGAGAATAAATGAAAAAGATAAGAATATAGCTGCAGTACCTTTTACTACTTTTTAGGGTCACAATTTAGAAAATTATTTATAAGGAAGAGTTATTATATTTTAAATCCAGAAAAGTTTGTAATGAGAAAGGTGAGAGTTTTCTTGGTTAGCAACATTTAATAATACACTTTATTTATGCTGATGTTTCTGTTGATTTATTGTTAGGTTCCATAGCTTTGTCACAATATTCACTTTGGATATATTTTTCAGCATTAAGATGAATTCTCCAACAGTTTTTTCTTTTTTTGAAAATAGTTAGAACAAGAAAATTTTTAAAAATTGTTTTAATGTATAATCTCTTTGCTAGACCATTCAATCAATTACTTTATGATACTCTGTTTCCTTTAAAACTAGATATATTATTTTTTTAAATGCCAACGTTCTTGAAACCTCTTGCTTTTCTTTGACAAGAGGATGTCCTCAAATTGCATGAAAACGTACGTTCAAGTTTAAAATGCGTATAATTATTGCTTTTAAATGATACATTTAAAAAAGGAATAAGGGAAGATAAACAACACCTAAATGTCGATGTTAAATGAAATGATCTAAATTTTTTTTAAATACTTTTAATTAAAAATTGAAGGGTTGTATTTAATCTTGAGACAAAGTGTGATATTCTTATCTAAAATCTTAACCCAACACTAAATTGCCTTATATGGTTTTAAGACAATCAACATGGTGTTTGGTAGTATTTTATCTTTTAAAATTCAAACTATATTAATATTTGTAATATTCTAAAATGATATTTGCGAAACTCCTTTTTAACCTCAACTGACTGCGATGTTTTCTAAGGTTTGCAGTGTGATGACATTTGGAAATTTTTAAAATGTACTGCTTTTACAACTTAATAATGAATCTAAAATTATTTAATAACATTCAAAGCCTTTTTTCACTCACAAAAAGAAATTTCAGCTTCACTTAGTTGCCAAAATGCAGACTAGCTGAGATTAATTTACAGAATCTCAAAAAATTCCAAACAATAAGAGGCATTTCTCAAAAACCAGTAAATTATACTTGTCCGCTGGCATGTTTTATTGCTTAACTTTATTTTTCAAATTTCATAATGTACCTTTTGAACTAAACTAATGCTAGTCTTCAGTATTGTTTGATAGCTTGTGTATTTAGTTTTAAATGTGCCCTTAACGTGTTTAGTTAATATTGTTTTAAATTCTTATGGAGGTTATCATTTGAATTACTAAGTATAGATAGGAAATTTCAAATTCATATAATATAAATTTTTTTCTACTTTAATAATTCAGTGGCTGCCGATACATCATATATTTTCGTATACTCTTTTGAAATTCCAAAATTTAATGGTTTAAACACCTGCTTGAGATTACAAGAAAAGTTAGGAATTAGTTATTTTTCTTATGATTTCGCATATTTTCTTTGCACCTTTCGTCTGGATTTTTGAAAAAGTTTAGACTACTTACCCGACATTATTAAAAAAGTTAAGAATTAGTAATATTTCTTACGATTTTTCATTTTTCTTTGGTGTTTAGTCTTGATTTTTGAAAAGTTTAGGTTACTTGCTCGAAATTACAAGAAAATTTAAAAATTATTTTATTTCTTTCGATTTTGTTGTTTCAACGGTTGCAACTAAGAATAATAGCACTTTTCTCGTTTATACATAGAACAAAATTTATATATTTTCATGTTTGTGTCATTTATAATTTCAAGTGTTCGGATTATTAAAGGTATTTAAGATTTTATCAGCTATATCATTACAATTATTCAGTATTTTGTCATTTTTAGTGCTCAAATGTGTTTAAAAATTCACTAATATCCTAGTATAAGGTTAAATTATTTAGTATGTTTTTTATTTTAGATCAACGTCTCCTGTATTTGTATAAATTTTCACATTTAAGTCTTCTTATATTTTCTTATATTTAGGGATTAAAATGATTTATGATTTTCGTACGTTCAGTCCTTTAAATTACTTGTGATGCTCCCTTACTAGAACCTTTTCTCATTTACATTTTTTACGAAAAAAATAACAACCGATGAACAAATATTTAGTCAGCACAGCTATTTAAATAAACTTCAAAAGTAGTTATAATAATTTTGTTTATGAGTTCAAAATCAACGTTATATAGATATATGTATATTCGTTTATATTAAACTAATGTGTAATGTATGCCTGTGCCATTTCTTTTCTTTTACTTTCATCACATGCTTAATTTCTATAAAGATGTTTCTAGCAAGGACATTTCTTCTTCAATAGTTACAATTTTTAAAATACCACACATCGTGACCAAGAGTACTGTACACATTTTAATAATTTACTGTTATATCTACGCTTCTCTCGGTGCTGGCTTGATTACTTGCCAATATTGGTCAGACTTCCATTTGGTCAACCACAATTTTTTTACTAAAGCTAAGTATTTAGTAAGATAGAGGTTTGGCTAGTAGTTCTATTGTATTAAAATAGCATATCTTTTGCTTCCCAAATCCCTGACAAATATAAATTCAAAACTCAAGAAAACAGCAAATATTCAGAAAAGTACATATCTTGTTAATCAAGGATATTGGTAATGTTTGCACTTGGTGAGAACTAACTGTGTTGACTTTTGTGAGCAGGATTCTTAAACAGATGATACCAGTCAAAATCAATATTATACATGACTTTTGAAAAATAGCCACAATTTATTTTAAGCCTCAATATTCTTAAGTTTTTCTTTAGTTGAGATTAAATATCTTGTTGTTGCAACAAATGATTATCCATACGATTGAAAATAGACTATGTCAGCATGTAATAGAGAACTTGCCATAAAGAGAAAACACTTATTGAATTTCTATTGAAAGTTGGAGAAATTAATACCCAGGAAGGTCAATTAGCAGCTGTCTCTGGATTGTTAGAAACCGAAAGATGAAAATAAAAAATCAATAAAAATTAGAAACTAAACGTGCAGAATCAAGTCAATATTTATTTCTAATTTAATTTTTATTGGGTATATGTAAACTTTGACATTCTTGTAAACCATATTCATATCTCCTTGTACTTGTTTTGAAAACTGTGGTATACTTATAAAAACTCCTTTTCTTGGCCAGTGGATGCCTCTGTTATTTTGCAGTACTGACACCAATGGTATTGTTAGTGACATCCATCTTGACACTAATAACTTATTCCTTTTGAGATGAAAATCAATAATGACAGACACGAACATCTGGACCTTTTCTATCGATAAAGTAATCTTTAATAAACAGTTGCTTGCTTACATTTGCTTGTTTTAAAGAGCATTTACCTTATTCAAAACACATCAATAGTGAGAACAGTTCGTTCTTTTCCTGAAAAGGTTAGTAAAGCACTTTTAAAAACATTAATTTTTGGTTATGCTCTTTTTACTTTGAGACCTTTAATTTTGTAATCTCAATGTACATGACATTGAGATTACAATTGTGTGAGAACATGCATGAATAAATAGTCCTTGTGTTGATCACAATGTTTTTCAGAGAAACCTTACCTTATTTTGTCATTTACTGAAATAGTTAAATAACTTGTGCTTTTCTGAAAGCATATATTTTTAAAAGTGATGTATGTTTTCTGTATTATTTGCTACTTTACTACCTCAACAGTATTTAGATGCTGTGTACACTACTATTTAATATGGCAATCTATAAACACATAATAATGTAATAATAATAATAATAATAATCACACAACAACATAATAATGTAATAGTCAATATTAAAATATTTTTTTCTGCTTTTATTTTTCCTTGTCTCTATTGTTCCAATATCTTTAAAAGACAATTGAGTCACCTTTATGATTATCCTTTTGTATTGAAATAATGTATCTGATAGAGATTACATTTATTTTTGTAATATAGTCCCTAAAACTGTAACCTACGATTGTCTTTCCTGCACATTGCATAAACGTCTACATTGCCACTTGTATTATTAAATATAGACCAAGAGGGCAAGAAATAGGAAGGAGGGTGTATAATGTGTAAGAAATTGTGTAAAACATACATTGAATGTTAACTCAAATAAAGTAATATTGAAAGATATCATCTAGCAGCTGTGTTTTTGGTTTGGTAAAGTATCAGTAAAGTAGTTTTTTGAGGCCTCAATTAACAACTATGCTAGATTTATAACTCTAAGTTACTCTTAAAAGTTGGTAAAACTCAGCTTAGAAATACTTCTGTGCAATATTTTTATATAAAACTATGTATACTGTTTGAATCGTACTCTCTACAGATCCTAACGCAATTTCGGTCATAGCTACAAGATCAGCTGTCGCACTAAAAGCAAAGAATTGTTATTTAGTACGCAGACAAAATGTTGCTGTTAGTATTGTACATATTTCAGTGATATATTTCCACAACCCAGAAACCCTATGCATATCGAAAGTGCTTAGTAAAACAAAACAAAAGATTTGAAGACAGATAACCGAATAGTTAAAGAACAATTAAACCCATATATAAGTACAAAACTTTATCTGCATTCACAACACGCAGACAGCTTCTGAAAGGATATATTATGGCGTCAATGCAGATTAGGGCTTTACTTTTCAGCTAGGTGTGATTTTGTGGTGTTTGTAACATTACTTACATTTACAGACTTTAAGGTACCCAATGGCGACTGTATTTATTATTAAAAACAATTTTTATTTAAGTTTCGTCGTTGCTTGCAACTATTCAATTTTCAAAAATAATTTCCAGCTCAATTATTTGCTTCTGGCTTTGTAAGCTATGTTAGTACGTATTTCTTTCTTAAATCGGTCCCTTTCCTGAGAAGCTGAGCACAATACGTAAGACCTCTGCTGTGCTAATCAGAGTGGACATTTGACAGCTCCCAGTACTGTCAGTATTCCCAACTGGTGTACGGAACCCTAGCATTATGAGAATAGTGCGCATGTCTCCAATCATTACTTAGGTGATCTGGACTTAGGCATGTTGGGCTCTTCAAATTTCAGTTGATGAGTTCATACATTTCTTAATCTTTTCATCTTGCTTTTTCTTGACACAATGGTTTATGGGTATGATAAAGTCGATCAATTTCCACTAATTAGTTATTATTATTATTATTACTAATGATAATAATAATAATAATAATAATAACTCAATGCTTACCTGGAAACAACCAAAGAGGGTTTTTTCAAAATATTAATTCAACATGAGAGAAACATGAAACTACACTCAGTGTCAAGAAAAAGCCAGTATGTTTATGCAAGAATTGAGTATATCACCAGTGATGAAGAAGAGCAGGAATAGTTTACAAAATTTTCAAAGAAAATCTAACAGGAGGCAAAGAAGTGTAGTTTGAAGAAAATAAAAGAGAAATTGGAAGACAAACTAATGAATGGACAGTATCCCAACATAGCCAAAACATCTGATGTTGACCAAGAGCAGACACAGCTATGAGAACAGCACGCAGGAGTGAAAACTAAAACACAAATATTGATCCTAGCTGTATAATAATAGAATCTTCCTATAAGACCTTACTATCACTGAATCATCAAGAATGTGACAGATCCCATACACATAATATGCAACCATTGTGAAGAGACTATTAACCACATAGCTTCAAGCTTCCTTTTACATGGAAAAATAGAATCCATTTACAGATATACCTGGACAGCAGGATACACCCAGTGAAAACTCTGTAAACACTTCAAATTTCCAGGGCAAAAAAATGGCAGAAACAACAGCCACAGACTGTAAGAGAAAACGACCACACAACAGTTCTGTAGGATATAAAAACGAACAAGGACAGAGATATTCTTTCAAACAGTTCTTATATTATCATCAAAAACAAAGATGAAAGACGAAAAGGCATGGATCATGATTTGTGTGACTGTTCATTCTGAAAGGAATGTCACCATCAAAGAAATTGAGGAGCTATTTAAGTATAAAGATCTGCAAAATTAATGCCATTAGAATGTGGATAGAGGGGTGAACCCGACAATATTAACTGTTGTAGTTGGGGCACTGGGACTGATGAAAAAGAACTACACAAATGAATCAGGCAAAAACCTTACAATCCAACGACTAAAGAAATCTGGAGGATAGTCTTACTACGAAGTATTCATATGGTGATAAAGACACTATTCATAACCTGAACATTAAAATTGCCTCAAAGTCATAACTAGACTTTGGCATTTTAGTTATGATATTCCAAGTTATACAAAAAATTAAGTTTTGTAAATTATTATTATATTATACTATGAATAAAATAGACGATATTAAAAATACTAATAAAAGTAGTATTAATAACAACGAAAAGGCCCATATAATTTGCTAAGAATATTTCATTCATCCTGCGTATTTTTTTTACACTTTTTATACCTACTACTAAACAAGGTCAGGGTTACAAGCGAACGGAGAGGTCTTTACCTAAATGTGGATAAAACCAAAGTGATGGTAGTTGGCGATGCAATAAATTCGAATATAATATGCAATGGGATACAAATACATGTTGTGGAAGAATTTAATTTTCTTGGATCAATGATAAGTAACCAAGGAGGAAATAGTAAAGAGATAAGAAGGAGACTCGCTATGGCAAGATCAACAGTTACAACGCTGACCAAGATCTGGAAAGACCGTGGTATATCTACAGTGACAAAAACTCGTTTGATGAAATCGTTGGTGTTTTCTATAGCCTTGTATGGATGTGAGAGCTGGTCACTAAAAGTGTCTGACATTCAAAAAATTAGTGCATTTGAGTTATGGTGCTGGCGGCGTCTCCTTAGAATACCATGGACAGCGAAAAAGACAAATGAATTTGTTTTGAACTCAATAGGAAATCCAGATAGTCTTACAAATGAAGTTCAACGACGGAAATTATGTTATTTTGGTCATATATCTAGAAGAGATGGTTCCAACTTGGAGAAATTAATCATGCAAGGAAAGGTTGAAGGGAGGAGGAGACGAGGAAGACCACCGAGAAGATGGATAGATGGGGTGAAGTCAATAATGAATATGAGCTGGCAAGAACTTAACAACGCATGTCAGGATCGCGAAAAGTGGCGAAAACTGGTCAGAGAGGTCACTAAAGGTCGATAACGATCTACAGACTACGACGACGACGACTAAACAAACACCTCTTGCTTTTAAAACTTTTTACAAGTTTACTTCTTTTTAAGACTAGTTATAGATAAAAATATATTGCCCTTTATAGATACATAATAATCAGTTACAATTTTCTTCATCCATATTGGGCTAATGGGGTATGATGTCTTAACTTCATTTGATAGGCTAGACATTTTGAAGCCTCTTGATTGACAAGAGGGTTTTTTGTCCTTCATGGTACTTAAAACATGTCCAAATATTCTGAATTTCGTAATAGACCTTTAACAACTTCGCTGAAGCAATATTTTTCTTAAAATTATGTCCTACTACTAATTGTCTGATAGATTTACTTCAATTTCCAATTCAAGCTCTATCCATTGCCTTTATCTGAAAACCCTCTAATAGAATCCATTACTTAACTTCTGAGTTTTTGTCTTCAGTATTATCGTGTTTACTTCAAATTTTTATCATCGCTGCAGTTGTTTTCTTAAGAAACTGGGTTGTTTTTGAGTCTGCAGTTATTGATGTGTGGGTAAATCAACTTTCCTTGTTTTACAAAACAAGTCTCTGTAACACGACCTTTTTTACTTACTCTTGAATTAACTTTATTTAAGGGGCAACCCAACAGGAATCCTTGCACCTGTTAAGTCTACATGACTTTCCTATCTTATTCGGTCTTGGGGATTTCCTTCTGAACAATTGGTGTCTATTGTCTATGTTATCTATGCCCTACCAGGAGGTTTGTCAGTAGGTTTCTTTTGCAGAAACATGTTTCTGTATGCCACATACATATATCTCTATTGTCTTCTCGAAGCAACCTTGGTAAAATAATTGAGAATTTTGCCTTTTATGAAAGACATAATATATGCTATTGCGCCAATAGTTGTTCTTAACCTTTCAGTTCCACCTCGAACATTTTTTTCTGCCAATAATCTGAGAAACATGTTCTTGAAAAGGGATAATATTTGTGAGTCCTCTTTATTCAGAGTTCTTGTTTCTTATGTGTAGGTAGCTACAGGCATTTTTACGATGTAAATAATCCAACAAAGAAAAATGCTTATTGCTATTGTATTCATGTCAATTGTTTGCGCAATACTGTAATCCTTGGAAAGAATTTCTTTCATATAAGCACCTTTTAGCTCTCTCATGGTTCTTCATGATAATTATGATAATTTTGTATGTTTGTCAACATTCCTTTTCAGACGAGAAAAGGGGATAGACTGAACTTAAATTACATCACTTTTGCCTCACTCACACTTTCCAGGCGCCCAAGGGATCATTTAAAATTTTACCGTACTTAGTATTTAGATTAGTGTCTCTGAGTACCCTGAAACTAAATGCAAGCTTTCAATACTAAGAGATAATTTTTTTTACCTGTTGTAACCACATATTTCAATAAAATCTGTCCACATGATACCCTTTTAAAGGGCCTTGTAGCCTGACTGTCTTGTATGCATTTTCTTTCGGAACACACGCGCGCGCACACACACACACACACACACACACACACACAAACACACACACAAGGATAAACCTTTTAAATCTTATGAATTTAAATGTCTTTTCCGAAAACAGTATCTGAGGAGTTTTTTGGGGTTTTTTTGTTTTTACGTCATTTTCCCCCAGTAACGGGAGCTCAGACGGCGCCCTTTACAGGGACTTGGATTTGGTAGGGAGGAATTTCTTGGCCGGATGCCCTTTCTGGCACCAATGGGTTTTTCTTTTGTGAATTTACAAAGTCGTCCGCTCGGGGAATCCAACCCGGAATTCTTGCTTACGGTGCAGTTGCACTAACCATTTAGTCTGACATAAATGAAAAAGCAATGCAGTTTTACTCATCCCTGTATAATTGTAGTTGAATAAAAAGGTACCTGATATACGTTTCATGGTCTGCAATTGACATTATATCTTCAACACGTCACGCGATGCAAAGAGAAGTGGAAGTGTTTACCAAGGCCAGGTTATTGAATGAATGGCTGTCTACTTAAACAGAGTAACATGTCTTGTTTTAACTTATAATAAAGAGATAGAAAAAATCTGAAATTCCAGAATTTCATGTTAATTGTGCACTTATGTACAAAAAAAATTATGTCGTTTGAAGCTCTTTAAAAAAGCCATTTCTTGGTTAGAAACTTCAAAATTCTTAACACTTTTAAGTAAAAATACACTGTCCAACAAGATGTTTTATGTCAGCGAACCTTATATGTTTTTAAGCAAATTTGATTGTTCTAAATCCAAATATGACCTTAGCTTTGCTTGATTAGCTACGGTTTAGGCTGTGTAGAATGAGCCTACATTTGAGAAAAGTGCAACGTCTCGTTTTAAGATATGTTTCTAGTGGCTTGTTTTTGGAAACGTACTTGTACAAAAGTATTCAAAATTTCTTTTATTGAACTGTAAAGAGATGCATTATGACAAAGAAAACTACAATCGAGTGGGAGCTTTGAGTGGGAGCTTCATATATTGTTCTAAAATGATCATCTCGTTGAAGAAATTTTCGTCTGGGACAGTATCTATACCCAGATATTTCAAGTCAATTAAAAAAAGGCCCGGGAAATTCAAACAGATGACATTCATTGTTCTCTGAGTCTTCGACAGGTCATGCAGATTACACATTGAATTGAAAGAAAAGAGGTTACCATTATAAGACAAAATCACATTAAAAAATCTAATGTGCGGTTCGTTCTGTGAGAAACTGATTGCCTCCCTTCATTAACTGATTGAACACGCAGTGCATTGGTATGGCATTGTGTTAAGTGATTCCTGATCTACAGTTAAGAAGCCATGCAGACGTCATCAATTGCAAGAAATCCTCCCAATTGTAATTTTAACCTCGATCACAGTATCACTGTGAAGACTAAGATTCAAGTTGATGAACTTTCTTTGTTTAAAGACCTGATATTTTCTTCTCTTTCTGTCAAAGTTTACACAGGATGACATTGAGGATAACTGGATTTTTCTCTTAAAAAAAGTGGTTTTCTGTGCTGCAGGTGGCTTTTTGTGTTACAATCTTTCCTTTTTTCATACAGACCGAATCAAATGGCTTCATTGAGGAGGTGTGTAATTGATTCAGACAATTTCTGCTGCACATGTGGTAAATTTATATTCGCGACACAAAAGATTCGGAGGCTGATACTGATATCGTGGATGAATATCATGGGTATGACCTGACTTTATGCGAGAATGTGCTCCTTAAACATTTGCTCAAAGTGAACACAATTATTTGGTTCGTAACTTAGGTTTAAGCAAGGAGTCTGGAGAACTTTTGGCATAAAGATTAAGACTGAAAAGCACTCACCAGTCCGAGATACAAAGGTAACATTTTACCGACACAGAGATGCATAATAATATTCAGCTCTTTGAAGAGAGGGATGATCTTTTCCAACGTACTGATTTAACGAACGTTCTTCTTTTCCTGGATGTCCAGGCATACAATTCTGCGGAATGGAGGTTGTTCCTTGATAGTTCCAAGCGCGGTTCAAAATGTATTTTACTTCATAACACAAACAGCTACGCTTCAGTAACCATCGAACATTCAGCAGCATCGAAAGAAAAATATGATGGCATCAAACAGGTCATAAAAAATCTCAACTACTCGCATCACAAATGGCTGATATGTGTCGACTTGAAAATGATGAATTTTTTGCTTGGCTAACAGAATGTTTACACAAAACATTTGTACATTTGTGTATGTGTTTGTCAAGGCTTTAAAGAAGGAAGGTGACTGTTTCAAATGCATTTGTAAGACATTTCCTGGACTAAGCGATGAAAAGTTGAAAATCGGTGGGTTTGAAGGACCCGATATCAGAAAACGTATGAAAGATGTTGACTTCATTAACTCGATTAATGACTAGGAGCAGAGCACTTGGTGCTCATTTGTTGATGTAGTAAAAACTACTCAGGAACAACAGGGCAAAAAATTACAAAGAATTAATTGAAAACATGTTGAAATGCCTCTACGAAATCGGCGAATGTTAAACTTCATTTTCCTAACAGTCACCTTGACAACTTTTCGAAAAAACATTGGCGATTTTAGGGATAAGCAGGGAGAATGCTACCACCAAGATTTGTGCAAGACCACTACCAGGAGCGATGGGACAAGAGGGTGATGGCTGAATAGTGTGTGAGTGAAAAAACAGGACTTGAATGATGCACAACATGAATAGAAATCAAGAAAGAGAAAATTTTGACCTTGGTTTGTCAACATGTTCTTCCACATTTGACTTTTGTCAACACCAGCAGTTCTGTTCATTAATCAGTCTTTTGTTCCAATTGTCATACTCTACGTAGCTCACTGCATTTACATTAATCCATTTGACTTTGGAAAACTCACTGAGTAAAAATTTTGAAGGATCCTAAAATTGTGAAGGATACTTTAAAACCCCATTTGTTTCCCACCCTCGTCTGATATGGACCCCAAATGACAATTACATAGGACTCATTACGATCAAAATAATCGTATGTTTCCAAATTAAAAGCAAATAAAGTTCTTTAATATGAAATTATTTCATTGAACAGGTGAAGGAATTGCATATTTTCATTGTTTTCTTTTCGTGCTACTTTGAAAAGGTGGTACCAACCATGTCCATACACCATGTCATAAAAAAGTGTGATTTTACTGAAAATGGGGCATATCTGTATGGATAAAATGACACCTATAGGTGAAAAACTGAGGTCATTTTTGGATTCACCAGCCTCAAATTAGTTAAAAACCACATATAGTTTCATGACAAATTGAAAAAAACCTTTTTTGTGTTGACCACTGTTATTCATGTATTACTTGTTTTATTTTAGTGGATTTTTTTTACTTTTCAAATATCATTAACATTAGATCATTTCTAACTTGTTTGAATTGCTATGACTCTTTAATTCCAACTCCACTGATTGTCTATTTCTGTAAAGAGTTATCTGTTTGAAAAGTTGGGTTCTTCGCATATATTACATAAAGATTGTAGCATAGGAGTATCAGTTACATTCAATTTGTTTGTTGATTTCTTGGTCAAAGTTTACTTACGAGGACCATAGATAAAAACGGCTTTGACAGTGAGTCGTAAAAAGACCCCTTTAAGATCGTTGCTGGGTAGAAACGGTCAAACTATTGAGCAACATTAATTTCTGTACTCAAGAAAATATTTTTTATGAAGCAGTGTATTTATTCTGTAAAACTATCTAAAAAATAGATATCTAAAAAATTGAAACCAGGCGATGACTCCAGATTGTCAAAATCATTCCAGATGACCAAAATATTAATAATAATATAACATACGCTGCAGTATTGGACCAGTTGAATAAGTCGTATATTCCTCCAAAATCTTTTTCTAAAGAGAGTTTCGAAAGATAAGCATAATCAACAACGCCTTCTATCTATAGCATGGCAAAAAAAAGAAATATCAAGTGCAAATGCTTGCAGTTGAAAAAAACCTATTTGGAATAGATTAACAGTAGTTTGGGTAAAAAAAAAGATACAGGACGTTTACATACATTGACATTTTCAGGTTTTGAGATGCCATATTTATAAAGACAAATTATGAATTATTAAAGTATACGAACTTTTTAAAAAAATTGTATTTTCTTTTAATAAATAAATCACTCCTGATTAAGAAATAAAAAATATTCTGATAGATTGTACTAATCTGTGAATCCAAGTAAAAGGATTTTTTCACAAGTAATGTATTTATCATAACTGTAAGAAACTTTGTAGCGATAGTGAAAAATTTCTTGGCCTGACAGCTGTCCAGACAGCAAATAATCTCCTTTAGTGTAGTTTGAAATGATAATGATTTCATAAGATAAATCCAATCAGGTTGTCGTTGTCACTGTGCAGCTGCGCCATCTTTTACTCTACAGCTCTTCGTATATCTGATATCTTTACTTTATGAATTAACGAATATTGAACATATTCCAAAACCCTCTTAGTACAAGCATGTCTCTCTATATATTTATATATATACATATATATAAATATATATGTTTGTGTCTTTTTCAATCATCTCTCTCTACACTAAATAAAAAAAATTGTTAATGTCTATCATCTGAGATGGTCAATGTGTGGGTCTTCTTGGGATTAGTTTCCTCAGGAGGCATGATGGATCGCGACATGGTCTCTAAAATTGAATAAAGAAGGAGTATTCTTATCCGGTTTAGTTGTCAAAGTGAGCCATCATGTCGCAGGCCCGACCATATTAAATTGCACAACAAATGTTGTAAGACCTACCCTAAGGCAAGTACAACCAATACATTAGTATAAAATGTAATAAGAAAACTTTTGACATTGTTTATTTTAAGGGAGAGATAATATTGTTATTAGCAAAACGTAATTTACCCTCTCACTCGGTATAGATATTGCGTAAAACACTTTGGTAAAACTGCTATTTCCCTGAATAAAATAATAAGTATTCATCAAACTGTTATCACTGGATGTTTTTAGCATAAGCTCTCTTTGTGCTGAGTAATGCCAATAACGAAAGGTCACCCTGGCACATCATAGATCTTAAACAGTTGTATATGCTTTTACGTTTGAAAAACTATTTCTCACCTTTGCAGGAGGCGCCGAGTATCGACAGAGTATCCTAAAAGCTATATTACCATTCGGAAATTGGGAGACCAGCCCCTTCTGTCTGAAATATACAACTGCGGTTTCTTCCTCCTTGTATCCTTATTTCTTCGTATTCATATGTAGTCATGTCATGAGGTTTTATATCAAAGTCATTAAATTTCTCACGAAAATACGATGTCTCACTACTGTACAAGTTTCAATCCTTGGTTCTTTCAGTGCCTTATTCACGTTGATTATTTTCTGTAAAAAGTCATTTTACAAGACTTATCTCTGTTTTTTCTTATGAGCTTAATTTGTTGTTTAGAGATTTCGCCAGAACTGCTAAGATTGGCTTATAATCATTATTTTGTTATTAAAAAAGTAATGAAATGCTTTTCCCGGTAGATTGTAAATAAATCATCCAGTCTCTTGTCAGAATATCATTATTTGTAACCCTTAGAAAAAATTATTGCTGTCTTACATATTCCTCTGTGTTTCCATATTGTCTGCCTTCTGAACTAAAATCTAGATCTAGGCTTTGAGACAGGCGTTGGTTAAAAAATACTTTTTTATATCAGCAATTAAATTCCAACACGCTGGATCTTTCTCCCAACTGTGCTTTAGTTCTGGAGAAATGACTGCTGTGTGTAATGGAGGTAGACCATTCTCTTTGTCTACCTTGATGAATGCTCTTTTTATTTACGATTCCTAATTTGTTCAAAATCTCTATTGGTGCCATTAAACCTACTGTTATTACTGCTATCTTCTTTTGAGGTCCCAGATTAACATTAGTCGGTCTTATACTCCACGTTATTTGCTTTTTGTGTATTTCTGTATACCTTCCTTAAAAAGTTGCACTTTTTTCCCTCCTCTTTCTTTTCTTTGTTTCTTTTGATGACATAACTCATTCTTTTTTAATCATCATAAATTTCAAATCAAATTAGCTTTAAAAGAAAAAAAACAATGTTTTATTCTTGTCCTTAAATCTCTTAAGCAGTCCACTGATTTTCTAAATAATGCAGATAAATACCTTTTCTGCAAAAGCAAAAACGTTCCAACAGGCAGAAAGGGAAAAGTCAAATAGTAGAAGATAATTTGCAATTACAAAGAAAACAAGTGAAAAATTAGTTGTACTCAATTTATTTTTTCTTGTTCCAAATAAACTGAGAACATATTTGAAATACGAACAAAAAACCTATAGTTTTTTGGGGGCAGTTTAATGCCAAATATTATCTAATGAAACAGCTCAAATCTGAAAGTTTTTTCAATGTTGTGGCGTATTGTTACAAAAATATTTCAGAAATATCTTTGTTAGACAATAATTGGCAAGGAAACGAAATCTCTCATTTGATTTCATACATAATATGTTCCAATGATTCAAAACCAAGAATGCCCTCTTAATTACTGTAGTTACTGTTCATAAAATTTTTGGTAAGCTAAAAAGAAGAAATGTTGGCCAGAATTAAACATTAAAATTTTTGTAAAGCTGATTATCATTTTGAAGTGAAAATGAAAAATTTAAAGATCAAAGTTGCTGTACAGTCAAGTTTAGATTAACTCCAGTTTTAAGGTTTCTTTGCTATTTATTTTTAATCCATGTCCTTCAAATATATTTACAAACACTCTATTCACTAACAATACCTGACTCCTGCATTAAATGAGACATTTATTTTTGATTTACTTTGCGTTCAAAACTTAATTTAAAACCAGACTATCCAAATGCTGGATGACAGAAGTGAACAATAAAACAGCAATGTTTTTAGCAGGTTAAAAAACTGGAGTCGCATAGAAACTGTTATGGGAAAAATATGAGTTATGTCTTTACTTTAATTCTCACGTGCAGAGATATTAGTTATATTCAGTCTCTTTAATGAAATATTGATAAAATAATGGAATAACATGGTAAAAGAAAGGTCTAAAAACAAAAAACCCTGTTGCTTCAGGTGCAAGAAAAAGAGAACACAATGAGTTTTATTTGGCACCGACAAAAAAAGGGTCAAAAAGAACGCCACTCCCTGGACTGGCTTTCTGAAAGAATTAAAAAGCATATAATTGAACAACTGAAAACCATGCACATTTTTTTTCTCTCATCGTCAGGACCATGGGAGAAGTATCTCTCGAAACGTAGCTCTGAAAAAGCTTACAACTCAAGACATGATAAACCTCTTACATCTGTTTGTGTTATTATCAGGAATTTTTCAAAAAGATAATATAGTGGTTATAAAGAGATATATAATGTATAGAATAGTAAAAAATATCTAATTGATGACAATGCACAAATGGTAATTAAACATTACAACAGAAAGTGAAAAAGAAAAAGTTTAAAATAGTGCAAAGATGATGTGTTTGCACAGAAAATGCTCTTCTTATTGCATGTGCTGTGCTATTGAATAATATTTTTTTGAATTTCTTAGAGAGAAGTATTTCCTGGAATTTTCTCTCGGTATTTATTGGATCCTTTCTTTATCAGGCTCAAGGCATCAACCACAACTGGAAGAGGTTTGGTTCTCAGATCCCACATCATTTCAATTCCGACTTCCAAAGTTTTAAATTTCGAAAGCTTTTGAAACACTTCTGCGGAGACATTTCCATCTGATGCCGGGCTCACATCTATGAAAAGGCAGGTATTGTTTTTCCTGTTCTTAATGACAATATCAGGATTGCTTGCCTGTATCGTCCGATAAATTCTGATTTCCTAAAGGATGGTGAAATTTTCTCCTTTCTTAACTGATTCAGTATGGTTTTCCTACCAGTTGCATTTGGTGTCTGTAAAAAAGTGTTTGCAGATTTCCCAGTAAAGAGTCTAACCTACTCTGTCGTGTCTGTCTTTGTACACTTCTAATGTTGAGGTAAAATAACCAGATTCAAGGTGATCAATCGTTTCTGTATTTTCCTCCCAAGATCTTTATTTTGGGTTTACACCATTGTGCAAAGCACTGACCTGATAGTTTTGTGTAAACAAGCTTTAATCAGGGGCAGCAAGTGTAAAGTCTTCTGTTCCTGCTTTCACTACAGACTTTACATCAGTGTTATTGATTACAGCTGCAAACTGTCCGTAGAAAGAATTTTATGGTCAATATCTTCCAAACTGTTTCATCCCAACTTTTTAAATGCCTTTCTTTGTTTTACATGTCAGCTAGGTCGGTGATAATAACTCGTCGTTCTCAACTTCTAAACGTAATTTACAGAAAAAGTTTTGACAAGAGAGTGGAGCTTTTTAGAATTTTCATACACGTTGACTAATTGAAACATCCAGTCATTTTTATTATCTAAATATTGGAAAAGGTCTATAGCCGAGGATTAACAGGAGAGTTCTAGTTGTATTAATCTCCTTCCTCCATTATCTCTTTGGGTGTACACCTGACTTGCATCCTATGACAGGTAAACTGTTTTCTAATTTTGATGTCTAATCTCTGTAGTTCACTTGATTTAAGGTGATGATATTGAAACCATATGTTATTACTGGTATCTCTAGATTTTTGATCATTGTTACTCTATATTTTAAATTTAATTCTGCTTTCACGATCGACCTTACTTTACCGATGCACTCTTTACGATTAATTTCAATCACTTTTACGTGCATTGTATCATCTCCTTTTATTGACACACAAGTACTTGTCCTCTCAATCGTGGTCTAGTTCCTCAATAACACTATCGCCATCAAGTACTATGTTGTTGGTTTTAACTAACTTCCCTTTTAGAATTTTCAGTATTATTAGTGCTTGCGAGTAATGAAGTAGTGACTAAGCAAAACGATTTAGGCTCTGAGTTCGATTCCCTCATTACTTTGTTAACATTTAAAGCCAATTTCTAGTGTGTATAGTGTAGGTATCTACCCAGAAATTTGAAACTTTGTCTACTCCTGGGAATTTCCACTTTTGCAATCTCGTCAATATTTATATCACCCCATTGTTCTACGGATATTAGTAATATTCCTTTTTAGCTCATTTATCCATTCAGCATTTTCGTTATCCCTTTTCTCGCTGCTCCAGAACCTGCTCCTTTGATGGGATTTTTTCTACAGCTATAGCTGTTTTCCCGATTTTTCGGTAAAACGTTTTGGCATCCCTTTCCAAAATTTTACCTTGCCAGTAAAAGGTATTTCCTTTCTTGAAGAGACGTAGTTTTTGGGTTTTCACCTGTAATTTTTGTTTTAGCTCTCCTTTGATGGTAGGGGTTTTTTCTTTGCTCCCTATATGATATTTACTTATTACTTTTATAGCTTTTTCAGATCTTATTCCTTTATGTTTTTGTAGTTTCTCTAGTAAAGAAAGGTCTTTTCTTAGAGCTTTAATTTTCTTTTCAATCTTTACTTGTCACTTGAGTTTACTAGATTTCTGTTTCTTATATTTTCATTTTCTTTTCGCTTTAATCCTACATTTATTTTAAAGAACTTTAGATGTTAAATATATCAGTTGGATAAGCTCTGTTAAATACGAGTTCATTTCTTCACGCAATTGTTTTTATTGCTTCATTCCCTAATACTAGAATGTTTTAAATTTGTTTGTGTGTTTACATTTCGTGGAAGGTTCTCTGTTAGTGTGCTTGACTAAAGATAGTTCCTATAAGCTACAAGCTTTCATAAAAAACACCTCCACTTGATCGATATCCTCTTCCTGCAAACCATCTTCAAAAATACCCTTTTACACTTCTCTATCGTCTGCAATTTCAACACCTTGTCTTCCAACCCCTAGGATTCCTAGCAAACTGTTATCACTATCTACATTTTCATTAATTGCAAACCTCTCTTCAATCAATCGTTTGTCACTTACTTGCCTTATGTCATTCCTAACCTTTCTTTAACCCATGCTATTCAATATCTGGTAATTTCTTATCGTCCATCGTGTATCTCCGTATGTTGGTTAGTCTATTTACATCTAAACCATCAAATTTATCATTTGGTTATGACGGGTGCATCATTTTACATAAGTGTCTTTGGTATTGTTACTTTCAGGTTTTCCTATGCATGGTGAAAACCATATAAAGCTTGCTTATATTCTCCCACACTTCTAATTTTCCGCTTTTCCTTTCGACTCTGTGAAGCTGCTTTGCCAACCCAACCTATTGGGAGCTATCCCATCCTGATGACTGTGTGATCGGTGAAAGAAGTAGATTCCGAGGCCCATTTTTTTTTACCTCAAACTGGTCTCCCCATGAGGGAAACGTCCCTTGTTGACTTGTGCGACTGATGATGCGGTTTGATTTGGTGTTGGTCTTCATTTGATAAAGAGTGCACTTTGGCCCTACTATTAAGGATCTGGATATTCCACACCATTTGATACACTGCATTTTGAGTCCACGCGGATTTATTATTGGTATTATTGATATTAGTATTATTACTATTATTATCATCATCATCGTCCATTTCTGGCACACTTTGTACTCTCTTTTATTATGCTGGAGGTAAACATAAAAATTGATTCTAAAACTTTTTCTTGAAACATGGTGTTGGGTAGTTTAAATTTCAAAAATGTTTGGAAGGGTCCTTGCAGAATACAAAAGAGATGTGTGTTCTTTTTGCAAATTGGAGATCTCAGCCTCTTTCCTTAGTCAGGTTCTTTTATGTAATGTAAATTTTACCATGCCCATAAGTACGATTTATAAGTATATGTATTCATCACTGTTTGAATTCTGAGTCAAATATTGATAGTTTTTAATGTTAAAGACTTCTTCAGAGTTTAAATTTAAACCATACACGAATTTTTTTCTTAAGATGAGACTATAATTAGTAGCAGTATTAGTAATAGTAGTAGTAGTAGTAGTAATGTATAAACTAACTACGAAGTTGACCTAAGTAGACACGTTACTGGGCCCTCTATTCATAAAGTGCTTTATTTTTATTCATAAGTGCATAAATTCCTAGACCTCCTTTAAATAACCCTAGCCATAAAAAACAATACAGTACTTGATCAGCCAAGATTTTTTAATTCATTTCATCAAGATATCTTTGTAGATTTTTAGTAACTTGTATCACAGTCTCTATTNAGTAATAGTAGTAGTAGTAGTAGTAGTAGTAGTAGTAGTAGTAGTAGTAGTAGTAGTAATGTATAAACTAACTACGAAGTTGACCTAAGTAGACACGTTACTGGGCCCTCTATTCATAAAGTGCTTTATTTTTATTCATAAGTGCATAAATTCCTAGACCTCCTTTAAATAACCCTAGCCATAAAAAACAATACAGTACTTGATCAGCCAAGATTTTTTAATTCATTTCATCAAGATATCTTTGTAGATTTTTAGTAACTTGTATCACAGTCTCTATTATATTCCAGCTTCTCTTGTTCTCGTTTTATATCTTGGTATGCTGATAAAGCTGTCTTTTATTTGGAAACTTTTCTTTACTTTGTCAGCAGTCATTACTATCATTATTATTATTGTTATCGTTATTATTAATCTGATGTCACAATCTAGTTTACATCTCGTCTTTAGTCTCAACTATAGACCTTTTTATATTTTTTTGTTTCCTCTTCACTAGTTCTTAATAAGAACACTGATCAATTTATCTCATGGACATGGATTGACAGGCGTTAATATGAGACATTAATTTCTTTTACTGTGGGATTTTTAACCACATTGACTATTAAAAAGTTTGGCTACAAGTGCCGGAAAGATTTTGTCCAGGTCAACAGACACAAATAGCCTTCCACAGCAAGAGCCAAGGAGTCAATACAGTATTTGTTAAACGGTACAAATCCTGACGGTGTTATTGAAGCATACTCGTTAACGGTGTTATTATGGTCGTAAATTTAATTCCAATGTTAAATTCAATTCTCACAAAATCAGCCGTTACGTTTCTGCTTCTTAAAAAATAAACATCTCTTATTACATTGACATGACATTTCTAAGAGAAAGAAAAAAAGTGAACATTTATTAATGGGTCGTTAAATGAGACGAGTTAGGTTACCTAGGATGTCATAGATATGGGATAAGCCTTAAGATTATATTAATTCATCTTTCACTTTGTATCCAGTAGTGTCCATCTGGATAATACTGTATACCATTATAAAACCGGCAACTATAATTAAATTATTCTATAGAAAATTCTGGTTTAGGCAAATCGAACATCAAGAATTGCTTTGGACAAAATAAAATATTTAAGGAACCCAGATCAAAAAATTCTTTAGAATATCCATGGCACCAAAAACTGAAATAGATCAGTTGCAAGTTCAATACAAACTTTTGAATTTTCTGGCTGTTGATGGAGTAGATCACAGCACTAAGTTTCCTGTAATCGTGCTGTAAAAGTATATTCAAACATGACCATCCCGTCTAGGTAGCAGTCTTCTAGTCCAACTGCTTTTTTAACTTTCATGATATTTGAAAGGCTAAATAGTGATCTTAGAAGTTTCTTTTTCCTTCGCGGATGAAGCCACTGAATACTCCTATTTTTACTCACATTAAAATTTGTTTTACTTCATGTTTGTCTTTAAAATAAGTAAATAAAAAATGCATGACACAATATATAAGGGTTACTTGTTAAATATTCCAAGAATAATGAGGCATACTAAGACTGTCGGAGACGTTTAAGTCAAAAGAGGGTAGGAAGCTTAAAAGATAGAGGTAATGAAAGTAATCTTTCTTTGTCAGTAAAAATTATAATTTTCTTGTAATGAAGTTTAGGAGCAAAACACCAATTGTCTTCAATACGCTGTTTATTAAGATGAGACTTTGAGTCATGAAATAACGGAAGACTGGTGAACAACAGATTATACCTTTGACAAGACTATAGACAAAAATGCTTATAGACAAGGAAACAATACAACAACCTGAAAAACAAAAAAACCCAATCCATCCCTTACAGCAAAGCAATCACATCAACAGTACGTCTTACTCTCTTTCAGAAATATGACTTCCAGTGGTAGAGAAAGAATTAGAACAAAAACAAGATAGGTATGATCTCCGTACTGAAATTGACTGCACCACTGCCACCACTTCGCTTGGGGTTTTGAGGGGTTTTTTGTTGTGTATTTCATTGAAAACAATCCCGACGCATGTTCAATAGGAAATATTGCTTGCAGAAAAAGGGCTGTAAAAGTTACTCTTTATGGAAAATAAAATAAAAAAACTATAAGAAACCAAGAAGATGCAAAGTAAAAGATTTACTAAAGCAATCATCACAAGAAAACAGTATTACCAGCATAGTAGTCGTATTTTGGAAAAATTGATTTTCAGGTAACAAAATGTCACTCCTTTACTTAAACAACAGTCAAACAACAAATGTCTATTCGCAAATTTGGAAGAAAATGTTACTAGCGCGAAAAAACATCTGCTATATTAACAATTTTGCTATGGAAATATCAAATAATTTAAAAAGTTACAGGTAGTTAAATACATCAAAACCTGAAGATCTCAAAGAGATAACAATTGAATTGGGAGAGATCTCAATAATGCTCAGGGATGCAGAAGATAAAATTGAAATATTATAAAAAAATGGTTAAAACTGTGCCCATTTTTATTTTTGCTTAGGTGGAAACTATAACAAAATTATTACCTATTTCGATGTACTACACAATTACCTTCACACATCTTTGTGGCTGACCCCAACAGTCTGGATCAATGGCACTCAAAAAACCTTGGAAAAATAAATAAAATTCACTGGAAGTGTTTTCTGTAAAAACTAAAACACCAATATTCCCAGTACTTGGAGAAAAATTTGAAGCAGTCTCTTCAAACAAGACCTCTAATCACAAAACACATTGAGCACTTAAGAACAGACTTACCTAGGATATTTTAACAGTGATATTTCAACTTAACAATGCAAGTACAATTAATCTATAATCAGTCTAAGAGGACTGAAGCACTTTGGAACTCTGTATTTTAGGTTTTTTATTGAGAAGGGATTATCTTGTTACACTAGACAAAATAATATCAAATTAAGAGACCACTCACCAGTGAGTTACGTCGTTTCAATAATGTTCCTTACTTCTGATTATCCTACTGTACAGTAATATTATTTCAGAACTGGTTTCTTTTAGGTATTATGTTCTGATTATAATTTTCCATTACTCGCCTACGGTTTATATATTTTAAAGAATAAGCAAATAATGAAAAAAGCTAGCTGTTGAATAATAAAAATGGTTGATTTTTATTCTGATAAAACCCAACTGATTTTTTTTTACTTTTGGTGCAAAGCAAAGGTACCTGTAAACTTAAACATCGATGGTCATTCTGTATGAAAATAGTACCTTACAAATATTTGGGTGCTTTCATTGACCATTACTTTACTTTCAGTGATCAAATTTCTGCATATGAGGTGCAAACTCGGGCTTGAAAATAATAAAGAGTGTAAAGTCCAATATTTAGTTCTGTAGAGCAGAACAAATATAACTCTAAATATTTCGTCAATCTTGACGTATTATCAAATGATCTCCTTTTTTTATGTAGGTGCCATGTTCCTTCATAAACTTTGACTATTATGGTATCATCCCTCGGTCGTATGCTATTAAAATTGTTTTTCCCTACCCCTTCATTCAACGTTTATCCTCCTTCGCTTTCTTTCTTTTCATCTTTCTTTTTATGTAAGTGTGATGTTTTCCAGTTGCTGCTTTTGAATTGCAACCCGGAATAAGCTTAAGAGGCTTTTTCTTATTGTATGTTTCTAATTCTTGTCAACACCTCGTTTGTCAGTCGATCTGTTCAACCAACACATAATATTTGTCTGTCAAACAATATTTCTGTTGAATTTAGCCCTTCTTCTATTTCGGCCGAGACTGTCCAGCATTCAACCCCGAAACGTAAGATTGGAATGATGAAGTATTATGAAAATTAGTTTTCCTTTCGCTTATCCGTGTCACATATTTGGTCTAATGTTACAATGGTACCAAGATATATAAACCGCTGTAATTGTGTGATATCTTCAGCCTCACAAGACTTAAAGGTACAAAAGAGTAATTTTTTATTAAGAAGACAATTCAATTAATAACAAGAGAAGCATTCCACTCTTATGATGCATTAGATTTATTGTAGAGCGTAGAACAAAGTTAATGTTATGCCGCACAATCGGATATAATAGTGTGTCAGCAAGAACATTTTGTCAATATTTTACAGGTTTTTTAAGTTGATTGAAAGTCCTTTCTTTCGGCTTGCAGTTTTCCTGGTATTTGGGCTATTAATACTGTGTGGTCAGCAAACGCACATGATGCAGATTCTGACCAACCATCACAGCAGTTTTAATGTCTTCAAGTTCTCTAAGTGTGTTTTTGAATGCAGGCTAGAGGTCTGGGTAGAGTATGCATCCTTGTCTGACGAAAATTAGTACCAATGTTAATTTCTTATAAACCTCAGGCCTCTGCCGTCCAAGACTAAAATTTAGTCTTGTTGCCCCTCTGTAGCTTTTTGGTGGAGCATCCTTTTAAAAAAGTTTGCTTTGGTTGTTCTGTTGTCTTCCGAGAATTACAGCAACCCTTTATTGGCATCAAGTCTGATTTGAAGTCTTACCTTCATCATCACTCTTTAAATAATTTTTGTGACGTGACTCAGGAGACATTTTATTAGAAGAAATTGGCATTTAGTTCTTTTGGCGTCTTTGGTAGTGCAATAAACATTGATTTGCTCATGTCGTCCAGACATTCTGCAATATCGTAAATTTCTTTGCTAATTCTGTTATCATTTCGGCGTCGAAAAGCTAAAAGATATTCCTGTGTTTGAAATAAGTGTTTGGATCATTTCAGTAACAAACTCATCAGGTTCTTTTACTTCCAGGTGTTTTATATTGTCAGCAGCAGCCCTCAAATTGGACTTAAGAATAGACAATTCTTCCCTGATTTTCCTTTTCTTCGTCTTTTCCATCTAGTCGAGGAATGGCTTCAGGTTTCTTTGGGTTCCTCCAATTGTTCTTCTTTCAACCGAAAGCTGTCACTAGCGCAGCCTGCTCTTGCATAGCTTTTGGATTGTTTTACGAAGGTATTGCACCGTTCAGAAATAAAGGTATGCTCTATTTGCTTTTTTCCACGTTCTTTAAGACTCATTGGAAAACATTGTCATCTTTGTGGTTGTTTAAACCATTTGTAGGTAGATATTTATTGGTTTCTTTTAATCCAATCGACTAGCCTTTCTCCCATTCCATTTTCTTCTCTGATATCATGTGACCACACTGTAGTGCTTTTTATCTGGCTGCTTTCTTTGGCATTAACATTACTCTTAATCACGATGACTTCCTGGGGATGACACTATTTTCTTCCATTGTCTGGATCTCTTTAACAAAAGTCAATGTCATATTCTGTACTTTCTGCCGTAGGAAAATAAAGCTGTATAACAGTTAAGTTGAAATGTTGCCCTATTTGCTCCATAGGCATTGTTCTCTCAAATATTAGGAAAAATCCAATAAGGTATTTTGGCATTTCTCTTGCTATCATAACACTAATTGCATGTGCGTAGGTTGTACCAACCGAGAACATGGAAGGTTAGTTGTCTGTGATTGAGTTCATCTTGTTTCACTGATTCCTAGTAAGTTTGTTTTTAATCATGAATTTCCTTTCTTAAGGTACCCAAGCTACCCATTGTTATTATACACTGCAATGGCAAAATGTAAGTGTAATGAATAGACTCTCACTTTCCTATGAACAAAAACAAAGGCTAGAAGAAAAACGTCCAGATCCTAAGGTTTCTTTAGTTTTAATCAAAGTGACAAAAAGAACTGAAAAGTCTATATTATGCTTAAAACAAAATGATATAATTTTTAATATATATATAATATATATATATATATATATGCGTTTGTTTTGTTGTTATAGTGTTATCTTTATTTCCGTCCCTTTTAATTTGATTTTATATATTTCATATTAGTGCTTTTTGCATTTATTTTAGTTTGGATCAGATCCCTCAAGGTTTGAAACATGACATTTTGTATAGCTAAAAAACTGAAGCTGGGAATAATGACAATAATATGATTAGGCCTTCCTTAAGGTGCTTTCAGTGAACACATATTTTTATTAACAGAAAAATATACAGTTTCACTTTTATTGCCAATTGTGTGGCATGACATTAATTTCGTTCTACCTTCTACAAGAAACCCAGTCCTTCACAAGTGTGGTATGCTTCTCTTGTTATTTTTAAAACCGTCGTCTTAATAAAATAATTACTCTTTTGTACCTTAAAGTATTATGATATCCCTTCTAGTCAGGCAATAGTTGCTGTGTTATTTTAAATACTTCATAAAACTCCTTTGCCAGTTCTCTTCTAAGGAAACTCGTTATTACCAAGAAAGCAATAAGTAAACGTTGGAGGGTATGATTTCAATTTCTTTGAAGTTAGAAATTAAAAATTACCAAAATTCTCTCCTTTAACAATTTAATTTTCCAGTTTTGCAACATTGACTTTCCTTGCTAGAATTATAAATTTGTTTATGAATTTCCTACTTTATATCTATGCTCAGCCTGCTTTAACTGTTGTTTGTCTACCATTTTTGTAGTCCTTATTCCCCCTCACTCTAACCCAGTTTTCATTGATTTCATGTTTATTTCCTTGATTCTATCCTTTATAAGAACTATTGTTTCTAATAGTTAAATGTGTTCAAATATTTTGACTTAAACAGGTTTATCTCATTCTAAATAATCAATGTTCTTATGGTCAACTCTAGTATAGATAGCTCACTTTAAAGGGAGATTCCTTCAGGAGCCTTTTCAAACATTAGTAGATAACCCCCAGGAGTCCATACGCATCACTCAGCACATGGCCACTATTTCCCAATAAAGATTTCTACAGTCTGCTTAATATCGTAGCTGTTATCGTGACAGAATAACTAAGTAGTTTGGCAACCAATGCTAAAAAGCTTCTGTCTACTCGTGAGGTAGTCCTACATCAACCGTATTCTAAATCTGTATTTCAGGATCTTGGTGAGAAGATAGATAATGATTATTGCTTAAGATGAACTTGAGAAAAGATTCACAGAGAACAACTTTATTCGTCCATGCCAAAACTCAAAAGCAGACCCAGTTTTTTGTCAGTATCCAGTAATATTGTTGATTTTATAGTCAGTATCCAGTAATACTGTTGAAATTGTGGTGTTTTTTACTTTCGTAATACTCTCCCTGTTAGCAAGTTGGTCAATCAGAAAACTAGGAAAAGCAGAGAAACCATCGCTGTTAAGCTTGCATTTTCAACTCACATAGATTATACAGTTAGAAACTTGGTGTAATGTAAAATTAACATTGCTTTGAAAAGCATATGTGTGCAATGTTGAAGACAGACTCTTATATTTTTATAGGTTTCTTCTGCTTGATATTAGTTCATGTGTGAATTTAATATGACAGAGTTTCTAAGACTACTGGTTCAGATTTGTTTTTAGTTTCCATATCCTTGCTAATTTTATTTCAAGCTCCTTGTAGTTACATTTAAAGTTATTAGAAGATATCAATTATCAAAAACAGCTTTTGGATAGTCGATAGAGTAGCAAGTAAGAAATTTTGCAATCTTTGCATTTATACAGTTCTTGGCCATATGTGTGTAGAAAACATTATATAAACCTAGAAACATGGCCCTGGTAAGTTGTCTATTAATTATTGGTACTTCATAGTATATTATATAAAGTATGTAGAAAATTAAATAAGATAGCTAATATTAAAGAAGAACTAAACAAGGGAGCAAGAAGCTGATTGCTTGAACAAATCAAGTTCAAATGTCATTTGATGTACTTAACATTTACCAATGACAAATATTAAGCAAGTTACAGCAGATATCTTAAATTCACTTTCAGATTATAGTGATAAATTCTTGCTGCATACAAAATTAGGCACATGTAGACTGAAGACATTGATTGACGTGAGGATAGAAAAAAGTTATTTTCATGAGAATTTCAAATTTTAACACTTCAATCCGGTCGTTTTTGGCACCTACAATATATTGAAACATCAAAAGATTTACTCTTCCCTGACAAACGAAATCTAGTTTCTACTGACATAACCATCATCAAATGAAGCTACGAGTTAGAGTTAAATTAAAACATTAAATAGCAAATGATCACAAATTTACAATCCGAACTCCCCTTTCGTTAAAAGCCTTTTCTCAAGATTTATAGGTATAGTATACATCCTATCAAGAAGTACACATAAAAAAACTGTGTACATCTGATGAATGCGTGAGCAAGGAACTCAGAGTTATGTACTTTTATCAGAAATATTGAAATATAACTTTAACTTAGGTATAGTATACTAAACATTGGATACATTTTTTTGCCATTGTCATGTATATTAGGACTTTAAAAAATCTACAAGTGTACTAAGAAGAAAATTTGAAAAAATCTGAAAAAAGTATGAATACATTTTTGAAGACTAAGATATAAACTTCCAAATAAAGTAGGTCAGTACAATTGCTTTTTCATAAATCGTGTGAATGGCATTAGAAATGGCATACAAATCAAACTGCTGTTTTTATAGCTGTAAAAATGCAACTTGATACCTAAGTCTGAAAAGCTACCTTGAATTTAGTGCAAGTGTGTTAGTCTGAGATTTAAATTTTGGTGCGGACCAGTATATCATTACCAAATTCTGAAAACCCATTTTCCAATGTCGAAGATGTCATCCACTTTGTAATACGAAATAATAAAACCTTTTATTGGATAGCATCTTTTACAGCCCCCAGAGGATATCTCTTGCTCTTCAGAATTTTTTAATTATAAAAATTATTAATATTAGTAATAGTTTTAATCTTAATAGTACACTATAACACGTTAACTCCATAAAAAGGAGTTTTATTAAAAAAAAGCACAAGAAGCAAAACAGCAGCTGCAATATTCTAATACTTATTGAATCCTTTATACCGCTAATCCTACAGATAAAAACAATTACAGTAAACACATTCCATATCTTATCCGCCTTATAAGCTGTTTTTCACTCCCAACTCAAAAATGCTGTCAACTGTTCTCACTTATCCTCAATTTATCTGTTTTATACTGAAAGCATCTAATTTGTATTCACAATGAAAGTGCTTTTCTGATAACAAATGACGAAACTAACTTCTCTAATCAGTCTTCGCAAAATCACTGTGGTAAGTTACTAGTAAGGTTGTTAGGGCTATAATTACTACTACCTTGTTGTTTTAATTTTGCAGCTTACTGGTTGTAGTTTAAGGCATTGTATAATTTTTATATGTTTAAACAGGGCCCACGCAACGATTTGAAAAGTGGAGGGGCCACACGAGTTACTATCTAAGGAGGCTCCACCATGGTTGGGGCCGACGGGCCAGAAAATGTTTGAAAATCAGGGTGTCTAGGAGGGCTAAAAATGAACTCTTTTTCATGTTTCAAAGGTTACTTTTAATAGTGAAAGACAAATTAAAACTATAGAGATACATCAGATGATGACTTGTCTTTTTTCTGAGCTACTTTGAAGATATCTGTGATTTTACGATTAGACGCCATGTTAACTCGATACACACAACAACACTATATTTGTTTTTCAAGATTTCGTAAATTTGGATGTGAAATACATCCATGCGCACTATGAGTTCAATTTCAAAACAATCAACTAAAGCAAACAAACTATCTGACACGCGTGTTGCATATTGATGAAGCGCATTAAGCAATTAACACTTTTAACACTTTTGCTTGCAAAAAAGTGAGGGGGCCATGGCCCCCTCGGCCCCCCCGGTAGCGTGGGCCCTGTTAAATGAGTAAAAATTTTAAAAATCGAATGCTCATTTCTCTGACTCTTCTTTCTGCCAAAAGAAATTTGAAACGAATAAATTGACAAAGAGGCAGCTACCTAAAAAATGGGATACTAATTTCATTGGTCTTAACATATGGTCATGATCGTAAAGAATGGAAAGATTTAAAAACACATAAGTTTGTTTTCCACCTCAAAGTTAATTTGTTTGAAGATAAAAAAAAAACTCGGGATATTTTTTGACACAGGAAAGGATACTTGTAATTTGATTATCTTCAGAACTAATACCACAACAAGCCAGTGCTGATAAATAGAGACAATGCACCAATACTGTAATATCAAAAATCAACATACGTAAAACGATACAATAAAATAGAATACTAATTAGTTCTTAAAACAAGCCTTAGATTTATTTCACTTGTAACAAGACATGCAAACAATTTACTCTTTCTGAGTTTCGTATCCGTTTGTGCTTTGGGGCTGTTATTGCAAAGAAATAAACATCAGTATTACTTGACTATACTCACAATAACAGATGGTCATTTTCAGAGAATATTTAGTAACTGAATCAAAATTTAAGGAAACCAAATTGTTTTTTAAATAAAGATAGTGGGGTTTCAAGTGCAAGGCGTGTGATCAGCCATTCATACTGTTTATTGCAGATTAAGAGGAAACTGATAGTTACAAAATTTGGATTAGTTTTCAAAAATTCTGTACACAGAGTAAAGAAAATTAATTTTCGAAGAAGGAAAGCAGGATTAGAAAAACTATCTGGTGAAGTTTTAGAACTATTGTTAATAGGTCAGGAGAGCATTTCTAAAGAACGACTGTTTACTTTGACCAGCAATCATCAGAAGACCAAAGAAGAAGGAAAAACATTACAACAACATCATAAATTGATTGAACAACTTCGAACTCTCCAAGCTACTCAAGAGCTGGGATACCAAAAAAAAGGATATCAGGCTAAGCTTTAAGGTAACCAGCAATGGCATTACCTTTAACAGTATTTAGTTTCTTTATTTTCGAAAATGGCAGCAGTGTATTATTTTAGAGCCCTAAAAGTCCTTAAAAGCTGCTTCTAACTTATACCACAGCATTGTTACGGATATTGGGTAAATGGATATTATTTGTAGCTATTTGTTTTTAAAGACGTTCGCATTGATTGTCTGAGCAAAAATGGCCAGCCCTGACTAGTAAATATGCATTCTGGTTAATAAGTGAAAAACAAGAAGAGCTGTCTTTTCTCCACTTCGGGAGAAAAACTTCATAAAGATAAAAATAAGTGATGAGTATCTCTTTTCTTTGACAGAGTCCACCTATTTTTATTTAGACCTCAAGAGTAAGGTCATGATATTCTCCTCTGTACTGTTGTTCTCGTGTATCATTGTTTTCTATTTTTGTTACCTGTTCCAGGTACCTTGTATAATTTACCAAGCTTATTCGTTGATCCTTTACGTCAATTAATAAAGTTTAAAACTGTACAACGCACCGGAGCAATTTGGTTTGATGAAACCTACTGTTTTTTTAACAGCATTTATCTGTGACAGTGATGTTGTGTGATAAAGAAATTGCTTGCCCACGTGAAAAATTTGTTGGCTGCTACTTTTGCAGTCAAAAGTCCGTTTTGAGAAATGGTTGTTGGTGAAAACACTCTTTGTATTTCCAGTCTACGGTTGTGCTGATGACACTGAATAAAGCAAATGAATTTGTTTAATGAATCACTCAAATCGTGCTAAACAACGAAAAACGAGAAATCCACTGGGGATATTGGGCAAATATCTCTACTACACTCTGTTAAGATTTGCTGTCATGTTGATCAGTAAGTTTTTTCAGTTGCTTCATTCTCTTGGTATCAAGTTGGATACCACCCTTGGGCACAAGGAAACCAAGACGTTGTATTTCTTTGGCAGATAAAATGCTCTTACTCTCGTTGAAAGTAATGTTGCGATTCTCGGCACATTTTAGGAGGTGAGCCAAGTTTCTTGTTATGGACCTATTGATTTCTGTCGCAGATGTAACTTTAAGGTAAGCAAAAGTGTTGAGAATGCATTTTTCTTTAACGAGCCTTTCGATGATTTATTGAAAACAAGCTACACCTTTCGATAAAAATTCGTTTAAAATGATAAAGGTTCCCCCTTGCTTTGAATTCTGTGTAGCATCTTTCTTTTTTTAAGGGGGGGGTGAAAACTGCGATATTATCTCCATCATTTCATCTCTTCTTAGAATGGAGTAGTTATTAGGTTGTGTGAATCGGTTGATGGTTTGCCGGTATTCAATTACTTTCCTTTTCTTACGGCAATCATTTGTGGTTATCAGAACTTGGTGAATTTCATGGTTCAATGATGTCCTTTGCATAGAGTCTTTGTACTTATAAATTGCAAATCAAGTTGGCAGAAACGACCAGATTTTATAGCTTTGGATTAACGTCTGTTGTCAGTTTTTCAAACAGCGATGCTTTTTTCCCCTTTTGGCTCTAGCTAGCCCAGTTACAGAGAATAAAAACATATGGTCAGTAAATGGTATCTTGAGTCCTTGATGTTGGTTTAAATAGTGATGATCCAGTATGATATTAAATCATAATTCAGGTAATACAGAGAGATTAACGTTATTGTAAGTGTTGGCTTAGTAGCAAAATACGAAAGTGAGCTTTCATTGTACTTCCGCGGTTTGTAGAGGCTATTAAAATTGTTTTCTTAGAGGTAAGACTGCTTAACTTTCTTTAGTTTCGCTGATCTAGCTCTCTTAGCTACAAAGGTCAATCAAGGCTTTATGAAGGACTCCATTCAACGTTCTATCTGCAAAAACGTGCAAGAGACCTGCTAGTGAAGCTGTTGTGATGACAGTACTCGGGTGAGACTCTGTTGTAGACAATAAATCACAGTTTCACAGAATTTTTACAGGCAGACCTTTGCAAAAAATCCATTTTTACCACACATTTTACAGACAACATTTGCTGCAGAACACTTTGCTCTTTGGTTAGTGAATAGCCACGAACTTAGCATTTGGCACTAGTTACAGTAGCAGCCGTTACTGAGGTATTTTTGAAGCTAACCTTTGAATTGTCAGGGTGCACTGTATTGCCTATGACGCTATTTAGGGTACTGATGTAAAAAATTATTTTATCTATGAACAAAGAGGTATAAGCGAATATGAAAGCTCTTGGAAAATGAAAGCATTACCTTTTTAGTACACATTTAACATTAATGACTGAGCAGAAAAGTGTGTTCTTTATGTTTCAATTTTAAGAAATCTACAATTAGGAATGAAAATAATACAGCGATGGAGAACAGAAATTTTCTGTTTTAAATATCCTGTTGTTTATAGACCAGGTAAAGAAAAATGCAGTAGATAAACCTTCCTGTGCCTTCTGGTCTACTACTGCTATTAACAGTATAGATGATTGAATAATCTTCACCGTTCCCTTTGCTTCCTAAAGGTTACCTGAATGTTTCGTTTCACAAAATCAAGGAAGCTTCCTTATTCTATTGATGATGCAAGCAGATGGAATCCATTTGTAGACTTTGCACAGATGTGAAACTTCTCTATCATAAGAAACAAGACTAGAATCTTATAAAGGCAAGTCAACCCTTTAAAAACTTGAATATAGGTTTTAAAGGATCCCTGTCATTAGCCTCCTTTAAGAAATATGAACTCTCAGTGAAGACCAATTTTCAAGTTTACCTTTTGCAGTTCCTTGCTAAGACAAAAATGCCTCTATTTTAATTAAGTACAACTATTTCCCTTCTTTGTGATGCTAGTTTATGTTCACTTTGTTGTGGGTCCCTAATAAATGTGTTTTCTTGATAACTTTTTTGAAAAGAAAAGGAATAACTATAAGCAAACCAGGGGGATTTACACCCACCGGTAATAGCCACGTAGAGAGGTTAATGATTATGCTATTGAAAATCAAAATCCCAAATTTTGTCATAGACAACACAGTATTCCCTGACAATTTAAATAAAAACAAATATGGTGCTCCCTTTTAAACTAGTATAGGTGATACTTGTCTCCCTATGAGGGACATTGAGTTCTATGTTAAAATTGGCCATAACACTGCTGATGACCCATGCAAAAAATCCGGCCATCAGTTCAGGAGTCAGTAGAGATGGATATAAATAGTAAAGCAACAGTTGTTGTAATACCTATATAAAAACAAGACCTTACAATTTATGCAGCATAGAAGTCCAGAGTAACTTATGATGTTTAAAATCAAGTCAAATCAGAGGTTGTTTTCTGTGCAAGAGAGAATTATTATAATTATATGTTCACTGTCCCGACATTTGTTTGTGATTTTCACAGGTCATACCTCAATTGATCGAAGGGGTGAATGTTTTAATATTCACCTTTGCGTTGTTCTGTACATATATCATGTTTTCTGTTTTTGTTTCCTGCTCCAGGTACCATGTAAAATTCAAACTTCATTAAGATTTAGTGGAAGTTCACCAAGCTCATTCATTGATCCATTAAATCAAATATTATAAAATAAAGCAGTTCTGTAATACGTTAGTTGTATTTAATGTATAATTTTTATGTTATAACAACAAAAATGATGTATGTAGCTTGAATTTTTTTCGGCATGGTAGAAGTGCATTTACAGACAAACCATTTTTTGTTAATACAAAGGTTTTCTAAAAACAAGAAATGTTTCTTTTTTTTTAAAGTAAAAAGGGCTGTTCTGATTATTAAAATTGAAAATTAAATTTAGAGTAATATCATGGGAAAATGTAATCAAAATTATAATTTTAGTATGGTTCACGTATCGTAATACTCTGTACACTTATAAACTGTGCGTATATTTACCTTAAAGATAATTCTAAGACTAATCATATTTCTATTTAATAGTTGTGTAATATAATAATAGATATGAACACTGGCATTATAAAAAACGAATGGAATTATAAATCTTTTAAACTTAGCATTAATATTTATTACGATTAAAACGATAATTAAACCACAATTTTCAACATTTCAGTAATATTAAGAACTTTGTCATTGGTAAAAGCAGCCGAAGCTATCTATCAGTCAATACCTCCGGTTTTAGTTTAAGAGACCAATTTCATTTTTATCACTGATACGAGCTTAATTTAGAATGTATTAATGGTAAGCTAAAACAAAAGTTAAAGAAAGCGGCATAACCAAAGAACTATTTCTAATCTAAATTCTAATCTAAGGCTTTACATATACCTATTTGATAATTGCATTCTAAGGCACTGTTCCTAAAGTTCTAATATTTGCCATTGACTTCAAACTCCGTAACTTTTAGTTCTACTTGGAATGTACGTTTATGGAAGACAACAAAAATATTTTATTAAAGCAGTACTTAAAGTGAAGAAAAAAAGTAATTAAAAGGTAAGTAATAGTGAGCAGGTTTTCTTTAGTAGGTTTTTACTTGTTTTAAAAGCTAATTAGGGTGAAATTCAAAATTGTACCAGTGACAGGTCTTTTATTACTATTGTTACTGTTATCACTATTATTATCATAATTATCATGCTGATTTCATTTAATGGTAAGTATGCCTTCTTGGCATTGGTGACAGCAAGTTTTTTTTATCTTCATGAGCTTTTTTCATGACCCTTACAAAATGCAATGTTGCAATTTTGTCCATCTTTTAAATGTTTTTCTGAATTCTAGGTTCTTTTATGTACCTTTTTGTATCTCTTGGTGGTGTTCCTGATGCTGCAGTGTTTGTAGGGACTACTTTTCCTTTCAAATTCTATAGTTTCTGGAGTTATTTTTTTTAAGTCCTGGAATTTATCAACTTTCTCTTGATTCTCCTGTTCTATCCAGGTATTAATTGGAATGGGACAGTCAGTGATAATGCAAATATTTTCCTTCTTCTTGATTAAAATTAAATCTTGTCTTCTAGCTTGAATTAGCTAATCAGTTTGAACATTAGGTATGCCAAACTTTCATATTTTTTCAATGTTGTTACCAGACTCGTCAAATCTATTTCAAACTGCTCACAATGCACTTACAGTCACAGGAATCATTAATACCTTTCTTAGTTGGCAGTGTATTTATTTTATAACTTCCCTTTTGTACTCCTTTCTGCCAATTTTCCACATTCTCTGACAATGTGTGAAAGGGTACCGTTTTTTTCACAGCGCATTCTACAAAAAGAGAATTCACTACTACTATCATTACCTCTTAAGCATTTTGATTTTCTTTTCTTTTCCTTCAAAGTCTCTTAAATGTTACACAAAAATTGTGCCGTTTTTCCAAAACCTCGTCAACTTTGTTTCATCTTGTTTTCTTTATTTATTTGGACCCATTTATTTTTCTGTATGTAAGGTATTGTTGTTTTTCATAACCACCAATAGTCATTCTAGTTGTGGTTCAGATACATCTTAAGGCTGTTTTCAGTCAAAAGACAACATTAACAACTTCCTCTTCCTCCATAACTCCAAAACTAATTCTAAAAAACATTCCTCAATATCTCTTTCCTTCACAACATTCTACTATTCCAAAGCATTTGAAACCTTTCATGTCGATATTAACTTTTTTTTGCTGATGACGATTCTATCATTTTATATTTTAATCGCTTAGATAGACAGATAGATAGATAGATAGATAGATAGATAGATAGATAGATAGATAGATAGATAGATAGATAGATAGATAAATAGATAGAAACATAGAAAGATAGATAGATAGATAGATAGATAGATAAATAGATAGATAGATAGATAGATAGATGGATGGCTGGATAGATAGATAGATAGATGGATAGATAGATAGATGGATTGATAGATGGATTGATAGATAGATAGATAGATAGATAGTTAGATAGATAGATAGATAGATAGATAGATAGATAGATAGATAGATAGATTTTCCAACAAGCAAAAATATACTTCGAAAAAAGTTTCAAACATTTTTTATTAAAAAGTAAAAACAAAGGAGCAACTGTATCAGTATGGAGAACAGAGTAAATAGTAATATCAGAAAATTTTCTTCTTTTAATTATTAAACGACACTTTTTCCAGTCAAATCCTTATCTCAAATATACACACTGAATATCTACAACGTCGAAAATCGCAAATGGTCTTTCATTTTAACCAAAGGATTTCAGATTATCTATAAATAGAGGTTGATTTCAATTTTTACCACTCCTTAGGCTATACCCAGCTTTTCCGCTACTCTGAAATTAGGTAAAGATAAATAAATTATAAAAAGTAATGGTGAGAAATTATACTCTTTAAAAATACTTTTCCTTAAGTTAACATTCCAGCCTCTAATTCACCTCTTTATTACGTTTTTCACACATGAGGAAGCACTATAAGCTCTAAAACTTATTTTGCTCCAAAATTCTTTGTTCTGTTTTGGATCTAGTTTTATTACTGTTTCTGGCCTTAACATTGAACTGTTTGTATACTTGATTTTGTTCGTGTTAGAATAAAGTATTAATTCTTCTTTCTTTTATTCTTTGTTGATCTCTCTTGATAGTTCTCTTTCAGGTCAAAGCCACTGCGAATTTTCTTCCAAGACAAAATTCAATTCTTTCTTTTTTATTCAATAGTTTCTTTCCAGTTCTTAATAATCTTTTTTATCTCTTTAGTTTTCCCTTTTTTCTTCCTTCTACAACGTTAATATGTTTACCTATTTCCTTTATGAATAATCGTAGTCTTCTTTCCAGCACAATTTTTGCTCTTACTTCACACGTTATAAGCCATATCCCTCTTTCTTTATATATTGATCGAGGCTTATTTTTTTATTAGATTATTAATTTCTGTTTCACTGTCACAAGCCTGTCTTAGACACTATAAACTTTTCCAACAAGTTCTTTCCACAATTTTCTATCCACTCTCCTGAAACGGTTAATCTGTATGTCTTGTTTCTCACAAACAATTGGATAAATACTTTCTGTGGTATTTATTTCTTCTAGATTTATTTTCTCTAAGTTTTAAACAAGAACCTCTTGGTCGATGCCTTCTGAAATCATCTTCACATTTACTTTATTACCAAGTTCTTCTTCCTCTATCTTGTCACTTCTTTACATTTGAATTGTTTTTCATCCCTCCAGGGTGAAGGTTTGTTAGTCAATCGTTGTATTTGGATCATAGGTGCCAATCACAAATTTCCAGTTCTCTAATTTGAAGTTCCAGCCTCTCTTTTCATGTATCGTGCATTTGCCTCTCGTATACTCATACTGCTTTTCAGTCATTGTTAACAGGTTAAAACATGTCAATCACCAGTTTCATAAATAGCACTTAATTGCAGCTATGTTCAATTTTTTACTCCATCCTCTATCACTGGTATCAGGATGACGACCAGACGTACGCTGCTTGCCCATGGGGCACCTGCAGAACGGACATTCAGCTGAGCATACACTCATATAAAGGTTGTCAGTGGGTTTTTCAGTCATTATACACAGGAAAAGAAAATAACAGTTTTCACGACCACTAGTTTGTTTATTGAGACATTTCTAGGAGGGCTACCAACCAAGGCAAATTCTTTCCATGTGACAGGATTAACGGCGGGGGAGGGGGGGGGGGTAAGAAAGAAAAGAAAGGAACAAGTTAAGCCTAGAGATAGGAGTTTACCTTTAAGAACATTTAAATCATAGGATGTAAGGAACCACTCATCGCTCAAAGAGTTCCACAATCTAGCAGTCCGAGGATAAAGATGTCGAGAGAAACAAGTCACAATAGATTCATCAAACTGAGCTGGTACCAACAAGGAAAGGTTATCAGAACATCTCCTATAATAATATCCATAGAAAAGACTTGGACAAGCCACATTTCCTCGATGAGACAAAGGTTAAAGAGAAGGAGCAAGATTTGGACCTATCAAATTACAACCACCTTTTTGAAAAGGATACAGAACATCAAGGTAAGATAACAGAGTATCTGTTCAGGTATGACAACTGGACTCCATTCCAGAGTAGATGGAAGATATATAGAGAAACACGATAACCTCTGTTGTAAGGTAATTTCTAGCACAATGCAAAGAAACAACTTTTNATGGGACAGGATTAACGGCGGGGGGGGAGGTAAGAAAGAAAAGAAAGGAACAAGGTTAAGCCTAGAGATAGGAGTTTACCTTTAAGAACATTTAAATCATAGGATGTAAGGAACCACTCATCTCTCAAAGAGTTCCACAATCTAGCAGTCCGAGGATAAAGATGTCGAGAGAAACAAGTCACAATAGATTCATCAAACTGAGCTGGTACCAACAAGGAAAGGTTATCAGAACATCTCCCATAATAATATCCATAGAAAAGACTTGGACAAGCCACATTTCCTCGATGAGACAAAGCACAATGCAAAGAAACAACTTTTTTCAGAAGCAGACTTCCCAGTAAATATAAAATCTCCAAGTAAGATCTGGAGAAAATGACAAGGCAAGCATCCTCATTTGTTAACATTCCTGAAAATGAGAGACGATCTCATCAGGGTTAATACCGGAATGATATTCCATGAATATTGGAGAAAGATAATAACTCGGCTCTCTACTAAACGACATCAGATGTACCTTATCTCCATTGTAACAAACCAGTCACTTCTCTCCCATTCTCTGACACCCTGAAGGTCAGATTCTAAATCTTCCACAAGTTTCAGTTTTTACTACTGACTAAGTAGTCTGATGGCTTGTGTCAGCGGAGAGAAATAACGTTTGAGAGATTATGTGTGTTGCAGTGAAAAATGATTGCTAAAAGATGTTGCAAGTGCATAGTTGGAGAAATTAGGTAGAAATCATGAAGAGAATTGAGGAAGAACAAAAGAGACCGTTAATTGTCAAACCACTTTATGGCAATTTTCTGATACTATTCAAAGCATGGCAACCCACAGGTCTTTTCAGTTGGTCATAGCGGTTTATCTATCCACAGGCATTGAGGCCTAAATTTTTCTCCTGGAGGACCAGGCATTAAATATTAGGCTAATTTAATTACAGGAAGCTCGGGAAGTATCACTGATGTGTAGAATGCGTGACAGAAAAGGAATATATCTTTGGTATGTCGCGAGTGGCTGTAAAGGCTCGCAGCAAAAAGAATATAAAGAAACACATAATAGAATGAGGTTAAAATTATATTGCAAATTGTGTAGAAAGTATTAAGTGAACTTTGTAGTGAATTCGTAAGAAATAATGTAGGGAAAAGTCTGAAAAACTGAGGATGAAAACAATGAGATTTTAGGAGACAAACAGGTTAAGACAATGCAACAGATGGAGCACAATCGCCAGGAGGTTTTTGTTATTGATTATGCAGGGAAGGCTTGAACATCATACACTTTGCAGTACCTTCCAATGCAAGAGGTTAAGAAAGAGAAAAACGATTCCCTGTTGGCGCATCACGTTTAGCGGTTGCACTGAGCTAGTGTCACCCTTGTGCCAGTGTTCATGGGTTGTTTGTTTGTAGTATCCAGTATAGTGGTGAAATCCCTTAAGGACTTAGATATTCTTGACGTCTGTGGTGACATACAGTTTTCTGCAATTATTTCAACCACCAATGCCCGAGAAAAATCCTTTCTTTATGATTCCTTTTCTTAAAAGGGAGCAGCTTTCTTAACAAGGTTGAAACAATTAATTTGTAATGCCTCGTACAGACGGATGTACAAGAGTTAGGTCCAATTAGGCACATGGTTTTTGTACTTCTAGTGAAAGTGAAGAGAAAACACTAACAGTTACACCATCATACATTCTTCATCAACATTCTGATTATCATTTTAAGTAGGTTTTTCATCAAGCACTAGCTGGTTGAATTGTAGATTTAATTCTCTGTTTTGCGAGTTTTTACATATAACCAATGGTAAAGAGTTTCTTTGTTCTTTACATGTCCTACGCGTTTCGACAAGCATTAAACGTTCCTAACAAGAATTTTACTGGATTACGCCTCATATATCTATTATTATTTCTAATCTATTCTTCCAATCATCAACGTTCTTTGATTCAAATCAGTTTTTCGCACACTTTACTATACTACTTTTCAATACCATGTGACCTGTTGGGAACAATGGGGTTTTTAAAGGATTGTAAAGATTAACTTCTCCTAGACGACGCATAAGATTTTTTTCAAACTTTTGTCCAATTTCTCAGCTAAAGTGCAAATGTGAAATAATGTCCTAGGTTTAAAAACTTTTTTTATATTCTACAGAAAAAAGACATTTGTTTTCTACCCATTCGCCATGTTTCAAGATTTTTTTTCCTGGGTGACTGAATCTCTTGTCAAAAAATGCCCTCGAAATGTTTCTTCATTGTCTCAAGGTCCTTAATTTCTAAGAATTGTTCATCGATGTAAGTTGAATTTAAACGTTCTTGCTGTGAAACTGCATGGTGGATTGACAAAAAGCTTACCAGCTGCTTGGAAGCGGAGGGAGAGAAAGAATTCTGCCTTTTTCTGTCGAGGTAAGTCACTTCAAATGAGCGCTATGTTTGCCTTTGGTTCTTTACTGTTTGATACGTTCTTCTTGTTCTATAAATGGTAAAAGTACGTTGAATGGATTTTTTTAGTGTGCAGGCAGAAGGAAATAGTCATCTCATCACAGCAACCTGCAGTAACGATTATAATTGACAAACTGCAGTTTTCTTCCACTTGCAAATTGCCTGACAATCAATAAAGCACATAAGCCATTACCAAAGATTTAGGAAATTCATTTGCTTTAACCTGCAATCAGTTTCTGTCAATTGATGTTTTAAAGTTCTGAAATCAAGCACTAAAAAATGAATTAAGGATTGGCTTTTATTTTTCTATAATTCACTTATTTTTCAGTTTCTCTTTGTACAGCAATCTCTACTGATGTTTTAATGTCATTTTTCGTCTTTATTCAACAGGCTTCTCCAATTAGAGTGAACCACACATACAAAAGAAAATATTCTTCACAATTTGCTTCAAATCTATGTGGTGATTACATGACATCTGCAAAGGATTTTCCTTTCAAGGACATTTTTAAAAACTTTCTTAAGCACATTGTTCATAAACAAATTAAAATTTAAAGTATTCGACCTGTCTTGTCAGGTTTATCCACAAATATCGACCCCTCCCAATTTCTAGATTTATTCAGAATCTTCTTGTTAAGCTAAACTTTTTTTGAAACGATCTGCTTGTACCCCCTGTGGGAGTGTGGAGATATTGTAGAAACCTAAATGCTGTGATATGACAAATGCATGACATGATACATGACAAATACAATTTTGTTTCCCGCGTCCAACGTAAAGGGCATGTTTGTTGTAAAACAAATTATAATTCCCAGAATGTTATTAACAATTAGAAAGATAGTCATAATACAAATGATATTTACGTAAACTAAAAGACAGTGTCCAGGGGGTTTATGCTATAGCTAGTTCAATGTAGTAATTCAACTAAATCGTCTTGACGCTTTTTATGCTCTCGCTGTGCAATTTTTATTGCATTCTTTGACGATGTGCGGCACATTTCCTCCTTTCTCACCACATATTCTACAGAATGGTTTGTTTGCACCTTTTCTGTAAGTTGTTTTACATAGTTTGTCCTGAGAGCGTATTGTTGTGCTCATATCATTGCCTTCATGTTTGATTTTAGATTACTCTTACCTAACCAATTCCATGTGTTTTTCTCATCAACTCTGTTCCGCATTTCTTCAATAAACTGACTATATATTCGTTTCCCCGCCCATTTTCTTCCAACCTCCAGGAGATTTAAACTTTTGAATTAATTTTTACTCACAATAACTTCAGAATTTTTCCTCTAGCTTTTGCTAATCCTCTTATAAATGATCAATAGGAATGTGAATTTCAGTCCAAGTCTATTCTTTTCCCCTTTTTTACCCGGATACAATTGATCAACATTACTTTGATGAATTAACATAATTTTATTACTTTTATTCTCAAATATCTTTGGTTTTTTTGGTTTTTCTTGTTGGAGCCGAAAGGGTTTAATTCTAGTCATTTCTCAGGTTACAGATAAAGCTCACTGTAGGATATGTGGTGTTCCTCACAAAACAATCTTTTGAATTTCTTCCATGATGATTTTTTCAGGAATCTCTGACACATGGTCTTTGATTCGACTTTGGATAAGCCCCCAGCAATGACAGGAACAACAATCGTTTTTATGTTCCACATTTTGATAACTTCCATCACAAGTATTAATTTTGACGAATTTTCTGTTTCTTTCCTTGCAACATTGCGCACCAATGGCAAAAACATGTCAATCACCATATTTTGTTGTTCCTCTTGTCTTTAATTACACTATCGAGCCCATTGGCAGCGTTTTTAGATCAAACACCGGGTTACTACCAGTGACTTACGGTGAGTGAACTTTAAGTTATGTAGCTTTTGAATATGAATAAATAAAAAACGTTTTCTATAAAAATTCGTATAAAATAAATAAATATATATATATATATATATATAATTTTTAGTATAAAAAGTTTAAAAATCTAGGGAAAATTTCCTTCAACACCAATGGAACAATGTATGAACAATTATTAAAACAGAGTAAGGTACAAACACTCAAATGGCAAATCACAATCATTGAAATCAATTTTAGGTAGACAGGGATCTTCTTAAGAGATGTGATGTGCTAATGATAACAATTTTCTGGATTTCTTGCAGTGATGGTTCATCTGGGATCTTTTCCAGATATGCTTGTGTTCCTTTCTTTATCAGCCCGAGGGCACCAACAACAATTGGGATGGTTTTGGTTTTGAGATGTCACATTTTTTCGATTTCTATTTCAAAATATTTATATTTTGATAGCTTTTCAAACACTTTAGAGGAAACGATTTTATCTGAAGGAAACTCATATCGATGAGCAGGCAGGTGTTGTTCTTACTGTCTTTGACAATTATGTCTAGACGATTACCCTGTATTGTCCGATCACTATGCATAGGGAACTCCCACAGAATTGTAAAGTCTTTTCCCTCTGTAACTGGCTCTGGATGGTGTTTGTACCAGTTACTTTTGGTTTTTATACAGTGCTTACATAGCTTCCAATGGAGGTATTTTCTAACCATATCATGCAGGTTTTTGTACTCATTAGGTGTAAGAACAGAGAAGCCAGAAACAAGTTGGTTTATTGTCTCCATTTTTTTTCGCAGAACTGACAATGAAGGTCACCTCCGTTGTGTAATACATTAGCCTGATAGTTACTTACATTTTCCAGGTTATTACCATTAAGACTTTAAAATTTTAAACCATTACTATTACGTGTACACGAGAGAATAAAAGTATCTTCATTGATATTTGTCTCTGGATTTTCAGGTGAAAAATAAAAGCAATGCTTAACTTCTTTTAACTCTTCCCTTGTCCATCTTTTCCTTTTTTTTTCTCCCGAGTGTTGGTAGGTGCTGATCCAGCAGGGCCATAAGGGGGATTTCTCCCTTCCTAGTGACCATGCTGGCCTTCGTTAGAGAAAGAGTTAGGCTCAGTGGCAGACGTCTCGACCTCAGGCTGGCACCAAGGGGCGCGTTCCTTGTTGACCAGCGCAACGGACGAGGCGGTATGATTTACTTCTGGTTTTCATTTGATGAAGATTACTTTTTAGCCTTACTGTCAATGTGGAGTCCGCGCAGATAGTCCTCCCGGTATACTTAACTCCACCGGACATCAACCCAGTATATCAAGGTCTAGGAATAGGCTAATAGGAGCTACATCTTTCCCAAGGGTGACCTGGAAGTAGTGGTAGCAAAAGGGTAACCTCATTTGCCAATGTCGAAACTCCACAACCGGAAGTAGTTTATCGACGTACGTTTATTATTATCATATTTTTTAATTCATTGTCTTAAGGTTGAACTCTCTTCTCGGTAATTTTATATGTAATCACGCACAACAACAAGTTGTATGGGAAATCACACATTCTTTCTCCTTTGGATTTAGCAGCCAAGTACAAGCCTCAAGATCCTCGCTGTTCCTAACAAAGCTGTTTTTCGTGCGTGATCAATTTTCATGAAGATCCTTATAACCCTTACAAATTCTTCAAAGTTTTTACTGACATCACCCATTGCTCCTACAGCAGTCGGAATCACAGTCACTTTTTTCATCCCCCAAAATCTTGCTATTTCATCCATCAACATTCTGAACTTTTCGATCTTTTCCCTTTCTTTTTCATTTGCCTTCACATCTTCTGGTATTGCTACATCAATTATTTTCACTTCCCGTTTGATTTTATCTTTTCAGTCTCCAGTGGACATATCTTGTAACATTGTCGTGGCGACGCTTATATTCTATTTGATAGAGCATCTTACATTCACTAACAATACATGAAACAGTTTCATTTTTCTCATTACATAAACGGCACAAAGCAGATTCACTGGTCCTATCTATTAAGAATTCAAACTTTGTCCAGAAGGCTTATTTTTGGGTACTGAAAATACAGCCTCTCAAGTCCCCATAAGCCAACTCCAAGATACAGTTTCATCTTTTTCTTCCATGTCTCTCAGATACTGTGCATGGATCACCTTCTATTTCCATGAGTTAACTCTGTTTCAGCTCCCGTCTTTATGTAGTTTGCTGACTCAATAGATTTCGCGACATCCGTCGCATTCTGATTTCGCATAGCAATAATCGCCGGTTCTGTATGGTGTTTTCTATACCAACAAAGGGTGTTTTTCTCAGTTTTGATAGCATTTTTACTTCCTGTCAGACTCCCTTCAGTTAGTGGAATATATAGCCTGTCTACGTCGTTTTGTGGGTGGAGTTCTTTGTACATTTTCATGCTCTTCCTAGTTTTGCGGTCCATTTTACCCAACTCGTTTACCTTCCAGTTCAATATCCCTGCACCGTATCTGAGGAGGGATATAGCCCACGCTTTGATAGCTTCAATCTTGTTTCTTCAATTCCATTTACTTTTCAATATGAGAGTGAGCCTTCTAAAGTATTCTTTCTTAAACGTCTCAATCATTTCCTTTTGTTTCACTGAGTTGCTTTCTAGTATTCCAAGCTTCTTGTATCCTCTTTCATCAAGCTTCTTTATTGTTTCCCCCGATGACAATACAGTTCCATTTGTTCTACTACTTTTTCCTCTTTTCAAGATCAAAGTACCACATTTCTTAATTCCAATTCATCATGATATCATGGCTAAATATTTCGACTTTAACTATTAACACATTCAATTCTTTCTGATCCTTTCCATAAAGCTTCAAACTATCCATAAAAAAACAAACGATTCGATATTTCACCACTTCCGAGGCTGTATCCAGTCTTCACTTTCCTCAAAATATGATTTAGAGGAACCTAACATACTACAAATAACAGTGGTGACAATCTGTCTCTTTGGAAGATGCCTCTCCTGATTCTAACGTTTCCCCAAAAATCCCCATTTCCAGATAAATTTGCATTTCATTTACGCATTGATTTTTCAATAAAACTAATGTTATTATCTGCTATATTTGCTAGGTTAGGGCTTTCTACTATCCATGAATGTGAAATCACATTGTAAGCCTTCTTGTAATCGACCAAACCCATGGGCAAATTATTATGTCATCGCTTCACTGTTCCCCTTCTTTTCTTGCGGCATCTTTTTTTGTTCAGACGGGAGTTACCCTTCACTCTCAAGGAACTCATACATTTTGTTTGATGTTATACTTGTAATACGTTTCCACATCAGTGGGAGACAAGATATAGGTCCTGGACTTTTCCAATTTTTCATCTTCTTTGTCTGTATTGTTATCATTTCTACTGTTATTGTTAATGTATTCTCTTTTCCATTCAGCTCTGGTTCATTTTCTAGATTTTATAACCATTTAGCATCTTCATTATGTCTGACATCCTTGCCCCATGTCTCACTCCAAATTGTTTACCTTCTTCCGCGTCAGGTTTTTTATTTCTCCTGTTAAAATCATTCAGTTATTGGTAATTTTTTTTATTAGTCTGGAACATTCTGTTTATCCTAAATTGCTCAATTATTTGTGGGTAACGTTTAACTTTCTTACTCTTGGCTTGAGACCTCTGTTTCAGTTCTCCTATTTGGAACTTCTTCTTATTCCAACATTGGTCCTTGTTCTCTGCTTCAGGTTTACTTTTTTTTTTCCTAATCACTTTGATAGAATCATCTATTCGTCTCTTCCACCATGGTTCCTTCTGTTTTAGTTGGTTATATTCCTGTTGGTGTTTAAGTCCAACCTCTTAACCAATATCAATTGAACAGGCCTATGTAAGGTTGTTAGTTCCAGTTAAATTATCTGCCCAAATCTTATGAAGAACCATATGAACTTTTTTGACTTGCTCTTTCAACATGTTTTTATCAACCCGTTTAAATCCAGTTATTCTTTTCTCTATATTTTCATCAACGACTTTATCAATTCCTTTAAGTGTCGTCCACTCATCCTGGTTTAAGTCACCTTCATTAGGAGTCCTTTTCCTATAGCCTCTGAGTGGCTTTCCTTCTTCGCCAATAAGTCTACTCAAAAAAACACACAATCAATGCTATGTTTAGTTTTTTATTCCATCTCATTCTAGCAGCCGTAGGTTGACGACCGGGCCCTTACTGCTCACCCTAGGGACACCTGCCGGACGAGGCATCTTAACTGTCCTCAGCTCCGGTCCCATTCACGTTGTTGATTTGCAGAATATGGTTATTCATTTTACACACAAAGAGGTTGGTTTGTGTAAGGTTTTCCATCCCTGGTATCTTCATCGAGACACCACCTCTAGGAGTATTGCCAGCCAGAGCTAAAGATTTACTTCTAACCATAAGACACAGCTACATCCCACCAGACGTCAACCTGGTATTTACAACTTCGATTGGCTTAATGTTCTAAGTTTTCCTTTTCACAGGACGTTTACCAACCAAGGCTTACAACTCCATCCTGGCCAGAAAGAGGAAAGGGACAGACTTAACTCCGCCGGACATCAACCTGGTATATCAAGGTTTCAGGTTAGGCTAACAGGTTCTACAACTTGCCCAAGGATGACATGGAAGTATCTGTGGCGAATGGTAACCTCATTCTCCCACGTCGAAACTCTACAACACGATACAGTTTAATGTCAATACCAAGGGCATTAAAAACAGGAACTTACTTCATTGTCAATTGTATGATGTGATGGTGTGAAGTTCGTTACGCAGATAATCTGCATTGAAAAACAGGTGAAAATTGTAAACACTTCGAAACCCTACAACCGGATGTAGTTTATCGTCATAACCAGGACGTTTATTATTATTATTATTGTTATTATTACTATTATTATCATAAATATATAACTGCAAACAAAACTTATACAGTGCCAAAAGGTCACCCATGACGGTCTGACGTTGTCACTAATATATATATATATATATATATATATATAATAATATTAGTAAAGTATACCAATGTTCACTAAGAGTGCTCAATGTTTCCAGAGCGTTTATAAATCCAGTATAGTATACAAAATAACTAGTAGTAATAACTGCTAAATGTGTCTACTTATTTTGTATACTATACTGGATTTATATATATATATACAAAAGAAGTTATGAAAACTGTGCAGACAGAACAAAAGGAGCGTTTACAAAGTCGTCTTGTTACTCAAGGTACCATTCTCTCATTTCTGTTTGACAAGGTAACTTCAAAATACAACAATTTTTGGTCTGAGGTTCAAAGTAAGCTGACCAAAAATATTTTCAACTTTACCATTCTATATTTCAATTACATACTTGCAACTCGTAGATATCTCCACAAATGAAACCTCGGCCTATCTTTTTCTTGCTTTTTCTCGTTTGAACCATAAGCTCCTCTTCAGCTGCAAAAAGTATCTTCAGGAAGGTCGTTCTGTGGATTCTTATCGGCATGTATTGTAACTGGAGGTGCCTTGCGATCTGATTTGCTCTTGGTCACTCCACAAAAGCAGTTAAACATAGTGGAATTGACGATGGGGTATGAAACAAACCTGGATAAAAACCCTTCGCGCTAATATACAAAATGTCGCATCTACATGTAACCTCAAGTATCCAACAAATACCGAAGAACGTTTGCTCTATCCAGTAGGAACATTTTCTGTAGTATTATAAAAATAGTTTGGGGTGATGTTGTTAAGCCAGCCCTTGAAACTCTTTGGTGGAAAGCGTTCCAATGATTGTTAGGATGACTTTGGTGTTATAACAATAGAAAATTCTGATCACTTTTGACACTATGTGTCAAATGAGCAGGCGATGTCAATAATGAAACAATGTCCCTGTTGTTTCATTAATATTATCCAGTGGTTGCACACCATCTAGTGATGGATGGGTATTATTATTATTATGACATTATTTATTATACCATAGCTGTGGAGCGGTGGCGTGCAGACGTCTCTGTACACGGCTCTCGTTTAATCACAAAATTTTGCCCAGTTTTTAAATATACCAAGTACAATTTCATATCAATCGACCCGTCGTCGCAAAAGGCTTTTATGGGTAAAATGTTTGAGTTGAGTTTTCGATCTTTTTTGACATTATTTGTGGTTTGTAGTTTCAATGGAAAGGAATTTCAATCTCTTGGACGCCATATATGGAGATGTAAAGGGCGGTTACAGGAAAACATTTGCAATCCCAACGGAGAAATTAACTTATTATTGATTAGGAAAAACATTAAAGACAGTAATACCGCTAATGTGACAACTGGTGTTAAAGGTTCATGCGGCAAAGTGTGTAAAGGATTGAAAGGTTTAAAAATTCATCAACGGAACTGTATAGTAATTAGAGGCTTTGAGGAAGACATGTCTGAACAAATACCTGAAGACATTTTAAACAATAGTGAACCAACAACAGCATTGTCAAGTGGAGAACAACTTGAAATTAAAGAGGGAATACGTCTCCCAAGATCAAGTGAACAATGGAAAAGTGCTGGCAGCTATTTTCAATTGATTTTTGCATCTGTTGAGTTGAAACCTTCGACGACTGACTCCGTCATTAGATTTATGAACAATTCGATTTAGGAATGCTTTAAAGATACTTGTGGAACAATAAATAAGAACTTAGACAGAGGGTTCTAAAGGAAATATAAATACCACAAAGTTGACCAATTAAAAAAGGACTTTAAATCACTTTAAAAAGCAACGAATCAGTCATGGAAATCAAATACGTTTCCCATTTGCTTCGCCAAAATCTTACATATTCGCATCATAATCACACTCTATCTAACCACAATAACCTCACCTTAAAAAACTTTTGAGCCCACTTAAAGCGTGTGCTGCAAAAAAGTTTTACAATACTTCCAACTTTACCTAAAGCCTGTTACACCCAATACTTTTCTAAAATATTTACATCGACAATTCACAACAAACATTTTACAATTCCATCTTGGACACCGTCTTTTAACGAGCCTGAACACCCTTTCAACACTGATCCTCCATCATATCAAAAAATCACATCAGTTCTTCGTCGTACGAAGTCATCTGCCTCACCATGTCCACTAGATAAAATAACAACAATTTGCTTTAAACGATGCCCCTATCTAAGGTCTTTCCTCACAGAAATAATTAAAATCATATGGACTTCTGGCAAAGTCCCTCCTGAATGGAAAAAGGCCTGTACGATTTTGATACACAAGAGGGGTAACACCGATGACCCTTCTAACTTTTGACCTACTACTCTTGAAACCGTTCCATTAAAAGTTTTTACATCCTGTTTGCATGACTCAATATTTGAATACCTGAAGGATAATAACTTCGTTGAAAACCAGATTCCAAAAGGCTTCACTTCTAAGACCTTGGGTACTTTAGAACATACTGCAATGATGACACATGTAATAAACAAGTCTCGCACTAATCAACGCTACCTAGTCATTATTCTTTTAGACCTAAAAAATGCTTTTGTGAAGTTCACCATAACCTAATAATATCTGTTCTTGATCACCATCACATTCCTGGCAAAATTAAGTCTTTAATCGCCAGTCTTTACACTGAATTTGAAACAGCATTTATCACTGATCATTTTACAACTGAAGCCATAACAGTTCGTCGTGGGCTTTTGCAAGGTGATTGTCTCAGTCCACTACTCTTTAATATGCGTTTTAAGACATTCATTCAATATATTAGGGCTGAAAAATACAACCAGCTTGGCTTTTCACCTCACGATAAGAACGACCGCATGTTCAATCCTGTACACTGGTTTCAGTTCGCAAATGACGCTGCGGTCATTACAAGTGGGAAAAGAGAGAACCAGCTTCTTTTAAACTGTTTTACTCAATGGTGTCAATGGGCCAACACGATCATAAGGGTTGATAAATGTGCCACATTCGGTATTTAAAAAATTCACAACAAGATCTCTTCAAGTTCAACCTAAGCCTTTTTTTAATAAAGAAATTGTACCTCCTGTAGCCATGGGAGATGCCTCTAAGTATCTCGGACGTTACTATCACTTTGAAATGAACAGTCAATCCCACAA
>RDPX01000024.1:941607-966430 GCA_003991215.1 Morbakka virulenta | reverse complement strand
CATTTATCACTGATCATTTTACAACTGAAGCCATAACAGTTCGTCGTGGGCTTTTGCAAGGTGATTGTCTCAGTCCACTACTCTTTAATATGCGTTTTAAGACATTCATTCAATATATTAGGGCTGAAAAAAAAAACCAGCTTGGCTTTTCACCTCACGATAAGAACGACCGCATGTTCAATCCTGTACACTGGTTTCAGTTCGCAAATGACGCTGCGGTCATTACAAGTGGGAAAAGAGAGAACCAGCTTCTTTTAAACTGTTTTACTCAATGGTGTCAATGGGCCAACACGATCATAAGGGTTGATAAATGTGCCACATTCGGTATTTAAAAAATTCACAACAAGATCTCTTCAAGTTCAACCTAAGCCTTTTTTTAATAAAGAAATTGTACCTCCTGTAGCCATGGGAGATGCCTCTAAGTATCTCGGACGTTACTATCACTTTGAAATGAACAGTCAATCCCACAAGTCCAAGCTTCTGTCTGTTTTACTATGTCTTCTTGAACAAACTGATTCTTTACCTATCCATCCTAAACACAAACTGCGGCTCTATAGTGAATTTGGGCTGCCAAAGGTTTCCTGGCACCTTACTGTTTTAAATGTTTCTAAAACTTGGGTAAGCAGAAAATCTCGACAACCTGGTCTCTAAATACATACGCAAGTGGCTTGACTTGCCTATAAGTGCCACGCTTAGCTCTGTTATTCTATCCAAAAATCAATGTGGACTCAACTTGTAGCTACCCACCACAAAACTTCTACTGTGCCAAACTGTCACCCATAACGCCATGAAGTCCTCACCAAATCATAATATCGGAACATTGTGGAAAAACACAAGCAATAGTAACAATATACAACACGATATTTATAAAAATACAAAAGAAGTTCTGAAATCTGTGCACACAGAACACAAGGATCCTTTACAAAGTCATTCTCTCATTTCTGTTTGACAACGCAACTTTAAAATACAACAAATTTTGGGCTGAAGTTCAAAGTAAGCTGCCCACAAATATCTTCAGCTTTACCATTCGTTATTTGAACAACAACCTTGCAACTCGTAAAAATCTATCTAAATGGAACCACAATCTATCTTCTTGCTTTTCCTGCTTTGAACCAGAAAGCCTTCTTCATGATGTCGCCGGCTTCAAAACGTACCTTCAGGAAGGTCGTTACACTTGGCGACACAGCTCAGCATTACAGTTTTTAGCAGTTTTTCTCAAATTTCTTGAAGGCTGTACAATATATGCTGATATTTGAAGATTCTTATCACCATGCATTATAACTTGAGATGCCCTGAGGTCTGATGTGTTGTTAGTTACTCTACAAAAACAGTCATACATACTTGAATTGACGGTGGGGTATGAAACAAACCTGGATTGAATGCTTCTCCCAAATATGAAAAATATCGTTCTTTGATTCGTGATTTACATTCCAGTTTTCGAAAATTAGCTTTGTAAATATTTTCATTAGCTCTTTAGGTATATTCGGTCAATCTTGTATTACTTTCAGTGAAATGTGCAAGGCTTTGAACATCGACAACAAACACGAACGCTTTCTTTCAACCAAACTTTCCAATTTAATCGTTTGCACCTCCTCCTACATATTCTGTCGTAGAAACCAACCATGGACAAACCCTGAATTATTGTCGTTTTATTAATTTTGTTAGTAATATATTTAATTTTGTTAAATAGGCAAGCCAATGCAAACTACCTTGATTAGTGAGGGTTGTAATTGTATGTGTTTGGGTGAAAAAAATTAAAAGTTTCCATTATTAGTATTGTTATTATTATTGTTATTGTTATGATTATTATTATCATTGTTGTTGCTTTTGATGCTCTTTTTGTTATTGACTAATTGACTATGAAATTTTACTTCGGTTCAAACATGATGGTATTGTCTAGTAAAATATTCTTTGTTTTTGACCGTGTGGTACCAGGTTTCCAACGGTCCTATGCACCCCTGAATGTGTCCCAACAGAGACAAAACTTTGCTTGCAATTCTTGTAGCTTCCAGCAGTACTGTTAATTGTACAACCGGTAATAGTTACTATTTTCAATAATAACAATAAGAATATTATTTTCATTATTATTATTACTTGTGTTGTTAAGATCATTACTGTCGTTGTTATTGTTTTTTTTATTCTGTTGATTACAATATCTTGCCTAGCCATTTCCAATGACCTGGGGTAAAGGAAGCTTAAGTTTCATTTGTATACTTCTGATAATAAATTTACATTTTTAGATTCTAAAGCTTTGTCGTACTAACATTTTTTACAAACGTGAATATTGCATTGAATTATAATTATTTATTCATTTGACCACCAGTTACGAGGTACACAAACATTTACTACCAAGTTCTGTTACGTTTAACTAATTACTACTCGTTTGGTGTACTTAAAACAGGTTTCTAATTGATTCCTGTTACATTACAGCATGAAAAATTTTACTTTTGTTTGTTTTCCGATAGTTTTTGTGGTTTGCTAATCTTGTGGAAAAACTTTCAGTTTAAAATCCCATTTTTGGAAATACATAGCACAGCTTAATCACGAGATATTTTAGTGTAACCAAGCCAAAGAGTTAGCAGACATAGATAACAATAAGCCATAGGATACTAATTGTACCAAGTGTATATGTGGCAACTTTGTAAAGGGTTTAAAGGTCTCAAAAGCTCATCAAAGGTCATTAGACCAAGAAAACCACTCTGGACGCTATCTTAAAAACGATCTTGACGATATTAATCCAAATGAGGTAGTATCCAATGATATTAACAACGCTTCTTTTAGATAAGATGTCAAATTAACAAAACCTAAGACTTGGAATTAAGGAATATATATTTTCATTTAAAACTTTCAGTAACGAAAGTGAAAGGTACTGTCAATAAAGCTGTATCAATGTTTAAGCTACACGATTACACGATGAAGATATACCATTACTTTATGAATAATTGTGGATCCAAAAATGAAACGTCTAAGGTTAAGTCACCTAAAGGAGAGAATCTATTTACTGAAATAAAAGTGAAACTAGAACCTCTAAAATTACAAGATGCAAACGTCAATGTCGTAAAATTCTTCTTTATTCTGATTTGATTAAAAACAGACAAAAAAAATCAATAAAATTACTTTCACAGACACCAATGGGAACATTAACAGAACCTTCAGGGAGTATGTCAAGAAAATAATGGATACTTCTGTATCAATAAAGCCATCGTTCAAAATGTTGAAATGTGTTAGGTACCTTTATAAAACTTTAATCTGGCTAAAATATTTACCATAACTGCTTGACAACCGACATTGACACCAACATATTATAGGATTTCAACTTTCTGGTCCTTTTGTCCATCTGGTTTAAACATTGGTTATATCTACAAATGTATATCGCTGAAGTAACAGCAGGAACTGTAAGGTCTAAAGTCTTTCCAGATGCCTGAAAAAAGGAACTACTACTTAAATAAACAAGAAAGATGAAACAAATTTGCCGAAAATATTTAGTCCTAAAATATTAGAGCCAATTGTACCCTTTAGGTTTGTACCTAACTTTTACATAATAGTGTTTTAGTTTTCCTGTTAAAAAACAAATTTATCCAATGTCACTGTTAAAAAGAGTTTATTTCTAGGATGAGTTAGACATTTGAAGATATTGTAAAAATTGCTAACATACTCATGAATACCACGAACAAAGAGAAAATTTGGTTAATCAAATGAAAATATTTTCAGTGACGTTGACCATCTGTTTAATTCAAACTGCTCTCCGTTCTCGTCATATTCATGTAAAGGTATATGACATTATGAATATTATGTCCACAGAACTTAAAGAATCATCAATTGCTTAAGACCTCTGTTTTCATTTTCTGCTGGTGTTTTACAAGGTAATTCCTTTCAACCTCTGATATTCAATTTGCTTTTGAACAGTCTTATACATTGTTTCTTTTTAGAAAACCAGGTAGGATTTGGCTATCACGCAGCTTGTGGATTATATTGTATTAGTTACATGCATGAAAAGGGAAAAGCAACTTCCACTAAATCTGTTTAGTTAATGGTGGGGATGGGCTGATATTACTGTCAGAGTGAATAAATGTCATTTACTTGGTTTGAATTAAAAAGTGTGTTAAGCTGTCCATAATACCTTAAAACCCTACATTGATTATCTCCTCATGACACTAGAGGAAATGGATGATATTTCCGTATACTTCGGTTGCCACTTTAAGTGTAAAATGTCTAATGAAAAGAACAAAAGGAAAATTTTGACAATATTAAAGTATCAGGTGGAAAATGTGGACAAAGTTTCATTACATCAAAGATTAACTTTGCTGTATCATCGGTTCCAATTATTTTTTTTAAAAGATTGCATTCTTTCTTAAAGGAAAATCTCAATAAAATTCCTCAAAATTCAAAATTCTCAAAATTCATTGGTATTTGGTTTGAAATCCCTATCTTTACCACTTTCAATTATCCTGTTATTAAAAAAAGCTCTGCTTGTCATTGTACTGCCGTCTACTAGATGCAAGCAATCCCAAAATTCATTTCGAACCAGCTGAAAGAATTCAAACAATGTAAATATAAGAGAAAACAATGTTCATTTATCCACCGAGGATGATCAGTATCTATCCAGCCAGGACGCTCTTGTCAAAATACTATGATAGAAGCAAGATGAAAAGACCTAGTAATAATCAGGACCTATTAAAAAGATAAGTTTGAAATTTTGAAGAATCTGTGTTACCAGTAAAAAAAATCCCCTACTATTTTCCAGGCAATATCTACAGTTTTTTAAGACTCCATTTGAGCCACAACTAAGCCAAAAGAAGCAGAATTTTCAAATGGGGACTTATCAATGATTCCTCGAATAAACTGTCACCATGCTCACACACTCGCCTAAGTTCTCAGTGAGTTCTCTGTTCTTCTTCAAAAAAAAGCCAAATAATTAGCAACACTACTCAATCCTCTTGAACAATGTAACTTTTTTCAAATCGTAACCAAATATGACATAGTTGTGGCTGATTTCCAATTTTTCTGCATACTTCTTCATTAGCACTCCTGTTCCACCAAGCTTGTCCAGGGAATCCGAAGTATCCGTCGATAACACGACATTTCGAATGATGCTATCCTTCACCTCCTATCCTGGGAGTAGATCCACGTTTCGTATCCATTACTCATTATTGACCAGAGAATGATTGTACTAATCTCTTCTTGTACCTAACTTGATGTTTCCACACTTCCATAGATCTTTCACGCTGCCTGCTGCCTTCTTAGCCAGTACTATTCTTCTCTTGGCCTCTTGTGAACTGTTGCAGTTGGTGTTGAAGAGTGCGCTCGAGTATGTGAACTCTTTTACTTGCTTCAGCATTGCGTTGTTGTACTTGATGTTGATGTTGCTTTCCGTTCTTCCAAGGGACATGACTTCCTTTTTCTTCTCATTCAATCTCAGACCATATTCCAAGGAGGTTGCACTGATCCTACTTACAATTTCTTGCAGTGGTTGCTCAGATGTTGCCAGTAGGAAATGTCGTCAGCATATCTCAGATCTTCAATCTTCTCACCTCCAATGGAGATCCCTCCGTCCCACCCATCCATCGTTTCCCTCATGATTATTTCGCTGTACAGATTGAACAATATGGGGGACATAGAGCAGCTCTTTCTGACTCCCCTCCCAATCGCTAGTGTGTCAATCATGGCCTGTTGGTTGGAGTAGAGAGCCTTCAAACAGTTCACCAAGTAGTTTGGTATTCCGATGCTCCTTAATGTTGCCCACAGTCGCTTGAAGTCTACACAGTCGAAGGCCTTAGAGTAATCAATGAAGCAAGCATAGAGATATGTTGTATTTGTATACCTTCTCGCTGAGTAGGCGCAAGTTTAGTATCTGGTCTCTTGTTCCACTGTCCCTCCTGTATCATGCTTGGGTTTCACTGAGTTCTCTTTCATATTGCTGATTGATCCTTTGGTGAACGATTGACAGAGCTATTTTACTAATATGGGGAATGATGGCTGTTGTTTAATAGTTCTCACAGTCTTTGTTGTCCCCTTTTTTGGAGATCGGCAGGTACACCGATGTAGTGAAGTCCAGGGGCCATTCTTCACGACATATGATCTCGTTGCACAGTCCCAGTATGCAATTTTGTAAGTCCCCGTTGTCTGCCACTGCTTTCGAGAGTTCGATCGGCAGTCCATCCACTCCGGATGCTTTCTTGTCATTGATGTGTCTGTCAGCTGCTGTTAGTTCTGGACGCAGTACAGCCAGTGCCTGGACCCCATCATGGGGATGCCAAGGATCTATCAATACAGCCAATAAGGGCTGTATTGATAGATCCTTGGCGTAGAGGGATTCTGTGTAGCTTCTCCAGAGCTCCTTGATGGATTCATTGTCCTGCAGAACAGTTCCATCTGCATCCCTGATGGTCCTGGAGCGCAGGCTGAATTTCTTCTTCATCCCCGTGATGTGCTTGTACGCATTTGTGTGTCATATTTGTTCTCTACGATTTCACATATGGATTCTAGGTATGCGTTCTTGTCTTTAATGCAACTTCGTTTGATGTCTTTATCCAATGTTCTGCACTCTTGCTCTTTTTCAGTGCTTGTGTGCTTCAGGGGATTAATTTTTCGTCGCTCGTCCATTAGCCCAAGAGTTGCCTCAGAGATCCAAGGTTGTCATGCTACTCTGTATTACGAGAGTTCCATCCATTTCCATCTCCCCTGAGTGGTTTCCATGAGTTTCCGCGAGGCCACAAATGTGTAGGTTGAGTCTTTTGAATTTGCAACAACATTCTGAATTTTTCCAAGTTGTTTGATTCCTCTGATGTTCCATGTGCCTATCCGCATCTCTTGTTGCAGGTTGGTTTTCTTCTGGGCAGTAGCACATTCTACACGTCCGGTCTGTCCAGGCACCGAAACGTGCCGATGGCCAGTCGGGTCGCCTGGCAGCTTATTCTGTGAATTTTGTGAAGTCATTGGTGATGTTGCCAGGAGAATTGGTCAACGGTGGGTCCTGGGCCTCTTCCGTTGCTTAGGCTTGATGGTGACCTAGCCTCGCCATATCACAAGGGCACACGAATTTGTGTGGGATTTTATAAGGCTTCAGGCACCACCCTGAAACCCGCCACACCCTGCTCCCTTGACGCTGCGGTCTGCTGCTGCTTATTGGGTATTCGCAGCTAACCCTTATTTCTAAGGGGCGTCCGGCTACCCACCTTATTTGTCTGGCGAGTACGAACAATCAAATAGTTTGTTATGTAATGGTGACCTTTTAATAGTCACGGAAATGAAGGTTAGGATAAGAGACAAATATCAGCAAACGCTCAGAGCTGAACTGAAAAGCATTAAGAAAATTTGACTGTAAGACTGAGAAGTAAGTATCAAATGTATTTTTTTAAATGGGGCTTTGTGTGCAATTGGTGTATTTGAACTGGCTTTATCTAAAGCTGGTATGAATGGAAAAAAATTAATTTCTTTGTTAAAGAAGCAATTTGTATATGTGTAAGAACAAGTTGTAGCCTTCTTTTATGCCTTAAGAAAGACTGCCATATTTTTACGGGGATAAGAAATGTTGTTGGTTCCTCTTGCTCAGTTAACGCTTATGGTTATAGAGGTTTAGTCACGACAGTATGAAGATCAGATAGCTTCGGTGACGTAACTTTCTTGGAAAATCTCAGCATAAAAGTTGATTGTTTTCATGTATAAAATATTTACTCACTTGTAAATTTATTACACAGGGAAAAAGAAAAGTGAAGCTCGCAAAGTTATGAAAAATATCTTCTTAGTTTAAAATATCAAATTCAAAGAATAAGAAGAAATATTAGTAATCCAACTTGAGAAGATGTATTGCAATCAACAGACATTTTAAAGACAATAGTTATTTGATTTTTTCTTTTAAAACGATTAACTGAAATAAGTTGAAACGTAGGGGGTTAGACTTTTACCTTTTTCTGACCAAACAATGTAGCTCTTCTAGAGTTTTGGAAAATGTAAAAAGCTGCTAATGAGTCAATAATAATTTATAGCTTATGTCATTGCTTCAAGCATAATTTGGCTAGGAATATGCTTGCATAAAATAACAACATACCTGATTATTGAAAATGAGAACATGTTATAAAGTTCTCAAGATAACAGGGTGATTTTTTAGTTCTGTTAAAAGGCATTTTTTGAGCTATTATTTCAATAAGAAAAATCAAGCATAACTGATTTAAGGCGTAAATTGGTGCACCAGACTTGATTGCTAGGAAGGGAAACTTTATGCTAAATCGCATTGTTTCAAACAAACATTGTATCGTAATCCATAATTATCACCAGAAATGTGTCAAGACGTTTGCCTCTCGATTAAAATTCTCTTTTATATAGATTTTTAGTCATACTTTACACAAACATAGGCTTAAAGGAACAGCTTTATGTCCAACCTTATTAATCAGAAAATTAAAGTAGCTTAAATAAGAATTTCCTGAAGGCGCTTACCAAAGTTCTGGGTGGTCTTAATCTTGTATAAACAGCTCCTGATTGCACACATATTAAACCCATCTTTTCCTAATTTCCTCTCATCTTTTCACAGTATTAACAACGTATTTGAGAAAGGTTGTTTGAATTAATAAGACGTAACTTTATATAGGTAAGAAATTAAGATAATCTATCAGTAAGAGATCAATTTTTTTCCTTCTGGAACATAAGTTATGATCATAATATTTAAAATGATTTTTATATGAAAAATTCATATTAGCTTACCATTAGCAAAAATCGAAACTGTCAAATAGCTCCCAAATACTTCTTCTTCAGACAAATCATCAATAAACATAAACTTTATTTTGGTTAAGTATATTTGCAAATTTTTTTGTTTAAATATGCCCATACTTAACAGCTAGCATAAAAAAATCTCATATCTATACTACGAATTGCTTATCCAAGGTAGTTTTATGAAAAGTTTTCCCTTGGATGAAATGGCAAATTAAAGTTTTTCATCCCAGAGTACACAAAATGAAGAGCCTAGGATTGGTTGTATGAAATAAGATCTACTAATGAGTTGATAATAAAATCAAGGTCTACGTCGGGACATTCCTAATTTTACCTTTTAATATATAAGTATATTTTGAAATATTAGAACAAAATATTCAGTTTGAAATTAATATGACTTACATCTGTCACTTAAAGAATTTAGATGGTTATTGAAATAATTTCTATTTTTAATCCAAAGGCAAATATCTCCATAAAACAGAAAATCGTGTCCAATGAAGAAACAATTCTGTAATGTTAATGATGGCAACTGAAATGGTGTTGAAAATGATACAGCTGGTGAAATTAATGATGATAATGATGAGAGAGATAATATTAATGTTTCTTATGACGATACTGGTAACGAAAATGAGAGATTACGACCATTGGAATGGCTATTGTGATGATAATAGCAACTATTATGGTAATGACGGTAGTAATGACGAGGAGGAAAATTTCGAAAGTAAGAGAAGGTATTGTTTAATGTAAAGTCAACATTGATGATTATGATGACGATGATAATGGTAAAAGTAAATATAATGGCTATTTGATGATACTTGTCGCGCTGATAGTTATGGTAATGCTGATGGTGGTTATGAGAATAGAGCTATTGTTTATAATGATGATTATGAGAAAATATTTACTATATTCTCATGTATTGAGAAGAACGACAATAAAAAATTGTTGCTCATGAACATGATAATGCTAACAATGGTTGAGACGATAATGGGCTAATCAGCCATTATTTAATTAAAATGTTCTTTGCTGGGAAAGTAAATAAAACCACTAATTCGTGATATGTTATATTACATGGGAACAAATTTCAATAGTTGATTTTGTTTAGGGTGAATTTCATATTGGAAAATTAGAATTCCTTAAAAAAATTTTCTGGGTAAAAATTAATAGTTTTTGCATGTTAAGCAATTTTAACTTTGAATTCAAGTGTATTTTTTGTTATCAAGATCTGATATAAGAATAGACGTAGTAGATATCTTTGTTGTTAGGAATTTTCCAATTTTTTATCCTGTATAAATATTGACAGTAAATAAATGAGTAAGGAAATATTTGAAAGAAACATTCCTTGTTATTCAGGCAGTTGATATTTAATTAAGACAATTTTTAGCGTGAAAAAACTTTATGTTTAAAGCAACTGCTTCTTTGCAAGTGATATCGTATTTAAGTTTCAAAATTTACTTTTTATTCCATTGTGCTGAACAAGTTTGGACGATCAACGCCACTATTGATATAGCAGTTATAGGAGTAGAAAATTGCCTAATAATAATTCAGTAACGTCAAGGTAACATTAATAAAATTTCTTGACTCTATGGACTCAATAGAAGCGATAGATGCAAGAGTCTTTTTCATTTTATAGAACATAAACTTTTCTAAGCAAGGTAAAGCTCTTTTATACTTTGACCATTCAGGCCTTCGTGGTGAGAGGAATTGAGTTGTTTTGAGCAGTGGCGCCATGCTTCTCTTGTGTTTATTGTGTTTCTTTCTTAACTACTAGAGACCATATTTTTGGGAGAGTATAGGATATACCCTTGAGGTCATTAGGGTACAATTCTTGTTTTTTATTTGTTCTTCTTTCTATAATTTTTTTCCTAGTCAAAGGTGTGGTCTTGTGTCAAAGACTTAAAATTAGACCTTTGAATACTTTGTTTTTCTTATACAAAGTTTTATCGGAAGTGGTACTAACGTGGTCAATAGGTAGTGTAAATTTAAGTAGCGTAGATACAAACTAAACAGCCCCAAGAACCAGTCAGAATGATTTTAACTAAAGCACAGATTAAACATATGTCTGAAATAATAGCCCCCGATATACCTTAATATTACTGGAAGAATTTTTGTACTGCATCTTTTTTCTAGCATGTAAAATCACAATTTCAAATAAATCTTGTTAATCTTTTTCAATCCACAGCATCAGTAATAATTTTAATTGCTTTTTTCTCTTTAAGATTACCTATCAACGAGCGCTTTTAGCAGACAAATGCAACCTTATTACGATGCAATAACAATGCTTGCAATCAGAGTTTAGGGAAGCACAAAGAAGTGACAATACAGTATTAATTCAGACATGGATAATACAAAAAGATAAAAAAAACCTACAGATTGTCGAAATTTTCCTTTCTTGCTATTGTATGAATCTACCTTACTCGCGGAAATAATTAGTGAAAGTTCTGTTTAAGCTGATGCTTAAATTGCTTAGGTTATGCAGCCTTACAATGTCACCCAGAAAACCTTTTCAAAGCCGTCTAACAAGACAAATGAAGAATATTTGTTATATTATAATGATACATACCACACTATTCTCATAATTCTTGGAATTGGCATAGTGTCCCATAACAGCCTCGTAATTCACTTGTATCGTAAGACGTTCTCTCTTCATTCACACACAAATTACTTGTTAGCTAATCTTGCTTTTTCAGACCTTCTTACTGGACTTCTTGTTATTCCACTTACAATATTATCAGCTGTATTTTCAGACAGAGAAGGGAACATCAGTATTCTTTATTTTGCTGCCAATGTCGCCGGAGACTTTGTCACCGTTCTTATTATATTCTCTCTTACTGCCGTTACTATGGAGAGGTATATTTGTTTATCATATCCCTTCCGATACGAGATTTTAATTGAAAAGGGACGCATAAAGTTCCTTGTTGCTTTTATCTGGATATTTGCATTTATGGTCTCGTTTTTACCCATATGTTGGACGTATAAAACATTACATGGCCATGAGTATAGTCAAGAGATTAAAACAAACAACATCATCCATTCTTTCTTTTTACTTGGAGTTTGTTTCTTCCTGCCAGCTGCAGTAATGCTCTTTGCACAAATTTCAATGTTTCTAGTTGTGCGCCGTCTGAACAATAACGAAGTTCTCCGATATCAACGATATTCTAATGGAGGTAAAGAAGAAAGAAGAGTATTTATCATTTTTGTTATAATGTATATATTCTTGCTCCTCTGTTGGACACCACTGATTTCATTACGAATCATGATCGATCTTGAATTCAATTTGCCACAATTTGATCGTGCCTTACCAGAATTTCTATTTGCCTGCCGTTGCTGGACTTCACTCTTAAATCCTGTTCTTTATGTATGGTGTAAGACGGATTTTAAAGCAGCGTTTATGAAACGATTTCGTAACAGCAGAAGACAAAGTTACAGGCGATCGGAAAGACCCGCCAAACCTATTTCTACCGACGTAACATTCACTCAAGTTTTGAATGATATGAGTACAAAGGTCTAAGGAAAAACTGCTCCGGTAAAGAACTTCAATAAAATAGAAACATTACTTTCACCAAAGACGAAACTATTGGAAATATTACTGATATCACATCTGATAGATATTTAAAATACCTGTTGCTTTTAAGTTTCGTTTTCTCCATGTTTAATAAATAACTTCATTTGCAGTTGATTTGTCTGGATACGTACCTTTTTCATTGCCCAACTTGCAAGATGAGTAAAAATCAACCTGCAGTTAGTTTATCTGGATATGTAAAAATGCAAGATACGGGCTTTGTCTTAAATCCCTTAACTCAAGTGTTGCTCAACCAAAATGTTTTATTTTTGAATTGAAGAGTACAGGTGTATTACGCTGGAAAAATGACGATACTATGGAAGCACTATACCTTCAATAACAGTTAGAATTATAAGAGAAGAGTCGTTTTTAGTTTTTGTCGATAATTCGAGCTTGGTGACTCTCTAATCATTGTAAAAAATATATTACAAACAATTCTTACTAAGAAATAAATTTATCGATTTTAAATACAACCTGCATAATTTCAGCAACAGTTTTTACATTAGGAATCGCACAAACCCCGGGAATAGACTTATCTCCACTTTAAATTACAAATAGGATGAAGAAGAAATTCCTAATTTTCTGTTCATTTTGTATTTCTGGACGAGAAAGCTCTTTATCTTAAAGTTCATTTTTGAAATTAGTTCATGTTTTTTACTTTGTTCACAATAAATATGGAAATGATAATTTAGTACAATACAGCTGTAGGATTAAAAAAAAATCATAAGATTGATTATGAGAACAGAAAATATTAAACAGAGTAAACGAGTCACCCAGAAGCCAGAATTTTCCAACAATGCAAGTTGGGGTTGGTATTTAAACGAATCTTTACAGAAAAAACAATGTTTAACGGAAAGGATATATCAAATACAAGGTATACAGTTATTTGAACCTTAACAGTAACTGAAATGTTTGAAATACAGGCATTAAAAAAAGATTGGACATTTGAACAATTTAAGGTCAAAGTTTGAGTCTGTCTCAGTATCAAGTATATTGCTAAATCTAGAACATTGGACACACATCAATGGTAAGAAAAAAGGTATATAAGTTTATTATTGATGGCAGTGGGGAATAATTAAGTAGAATTAAGTTACTTACATTACTTATTTACTCTTTGGCTTGCTTTATTTATTCATATAAATGTACAAAATAAACATACGTAATCTTCACCTCTTCTTGTCAACTGTAGTACGATNATACAGGCATTAAAAAAAGATTGGACATTTGAACAATTTAAGGTCAAAGTTTGAGTCTGTCTCAGTATCAAGTATATTGCTAAATCTAGAACATTGGACACACATCAATGGTAAGAAAAAAGGTATATAAGTTTATTATTGATGGCAGTGGGGAATAATTAAGTAGAATTAAGTTACTTACATTACTTATTTACTCTTTGGCTTGCTTTATTTATTCATATAAATGTACAAAATAAACATACGTAATCTTCACCTCTTCTTGTCAACTGTAGTACGATCTCACTTTTTACCATTTAGAAAAGGTATCTGGCTCAGTTTGTCTTCTGTACCTAGAGCAGACAGTCCCTTTATTCTTGTTGACTTCTTAACAACTATCTTGAGTTCTGTTACTCTTCTATTCTAACCTTTTCACAACTTTCAAGAAAAGTACTAATTAGATTATGATTACTAATAGATTCTACCATTCTCTGTTTCTGCTCTCCTACCCTGTTTAAAATATTCCAAGTTAAGTCCCGGTATTTAGGAATGTATGGCCTTCGTCGTTCACTTCTTAAATATAGACATGCTGGCCCAAACCACCACAATTACACCACAAAACCTTATTAACAACTCCATCGAGGGGAATTATTTCCGATATTTGCAATTTCATGTAGGTTGTGGGTTTTTTAATGCCTAATGGTAACTGGTGCTTTATACAAAACTGAATTAAAGCAAAGCAAGAAAACCAAGGAAACTCCATAAATGAGTGAGATCAAAACGTTAAAGGGATATACTAAATCATGCAATTCACATTTTTTACTCCATTCTAATGTGCATCAGGAGCTTTTTGAGTAACTGCCCACAAAAAAGCAATTCATTTATAAAGCAGGATCAATATAAATACTTTTATAGCTTTGATGAACCAAACAATTACTATTAAACTAATAGCAACCCTTAGCGAAAAATATGGTAGCTAGTATGCATGGAGTACATGATCATAACAATTTTGCATTTGCAAACTCGGATAAAATATTCAGGGTTCTCCCATTTGGTGTAGAATTTGTTTGTAAGAGAATCTTAATCCAAATTGAAGACAAAATTTATGTCATTTAAATAAATCAGTCACTCTNAATAAAATAGAAACATTACTTTCACCAAAGACGAAACTATTGGAAATATTACTGATATCACATCTGATAGATATTTAAAATACCTGTTGCTTTTAAGTTTCGTTTTCTCCATGTTTAATAAATAACTTCATTTGCAGTTGATTTGTCTGGATACGTACCTTTTTCATTGCCCAACTTGCAAGATGAGTAAAAATCAACCTGCAGTTAGTTTATCTGGATATGTAAAAATGCAAGATACGGGCTTTGTCTTAAATCCCTTAACTCAAGTGTTGCTCAACCAAAATGTTTTATTTTTGAATTGAAGGGTACAGGTGTATTACGCTGGAAAAATGACGATACTATGGAAGCACTATACCTTCAATAACAGTTAGAATTATAAGAGAAGAGTCGTTTTTAGTTTTTGTCGATAATTCGAGCTTGGTGACTCTCTAATCATTGTAAAAAATATATTACAAACAATTCTTACTAAGAAATAAATTTATCGATTTTAAATACAACCTGCATAATTTCAGCAACAGTTTTTACATTAGGAATCGCACAAACCCCGGGAATAGACTTATCTCCACTTTAAATTACAAATAGGATGAAGAAGAAATTCCTAATTTTCTGTTCATTTTGTATTTCTGGACGAGAAAGCTCTTTATCTTAAAGTTCATTTTTGAAATTAGTTCATGTTTTTTACTTTGTTCACAATAAATATGGAAATGATAATTTAGTACAATACAGCTGTAGGATTCAAAAAAAATCATAAGATTGATTATGAGAACAGAAAATATTAAACAGAGTAAACGAGTCACCCAGAAGCCAGAATTTTCCAAAAATGCAAGTTGGGGTTGGTATTTAAACGAATCTTTACAGAAAAAACAATGTTTAACGGAAAGGATATATCAAATACAAGGTATACAGTTATTTGAACCTTAACAGTAACTGAAATGGTAACTGGTGCTTTATACAAAACTGAATTAAAGCAAAGCAAGAAAACCAAGGAAACTCCATAAATGAGTGAGATCAAAACGTTAAAGGGATATACTAAATCATGCAATTCACTTTTTTTACTCCATTCTAATGTGCATCAGGAGCTTTTTGAGTAACTGCCCACAAAAAAGCAATTCATTTATAAAGCAGGATCAATATAAATACTTTTATAGCTTTGATGAACCAAACAATTACTATTAAACTAATAGCAACCCTTAGCGAAAAATATGGTAGCTAGTATGCATGGAGTACATGATCATAACAATTTTGCATTTGCAAACTCGGATAAAATATTCAGGCTTCTCCCATTTGGTGTAGAATTTGTTTGTAAGAGAATCTTAATCCAAATTGAAGACAAAATTTATGTCATTTAAATAAATCAGTCACTCTCAAATCCTAAAATTTCTGAACAGTGGATACACATAAATCTAAAATTTCTGAGCAGTGGATACACATAAATACACATTAACATCATTTTTACCAGATAACACTCATCTTTAAGTAGCCTCTTACTTTTTGCATCAGCCAAACCGTACAAGCAGAGAAAACACGATATTAATACACCCAGAGAGGAAAAAATAAATGGAGGCGATTGTTTTAGATGCCCATATATAAATAGAATTTTTGTGTCATAATGTTTTATTTGACAAGCTCGATATCAACTTGTATAATTCTTAAGAAAATCATATTTCAATCGTTGACGGTAGCATCAATAATCTGTTGAAATCCATGGTGACATGTTTCAAGCCCATGACAGGAAATTGCTTTTTTCCTTCCTCCCTATTTCTTGTGTGTTTCCTTTCCTATTTCTTTCACAAAACGTGTTCATAAGTATTTTATTGCTCTCAAGACATGTGTAAGTGGAAAATTAATTTTGTCAGATGGTTTTGTTTACAAACACAATCGTATTAGTCTAAACCAACCATAGCGACAAAGTACAAAGAAAATATATGCTTTTGACATGTTATTTTTTTCAGTCACAGGCCAACGTTCTTCACTTACAGTGCGGAATGCCTCCAAAGTGATCAAGTGTGAAATCAAAGCTCAAAATGCTAGTAGTTGAACATGAAAAAGCTACGAACAACATCAGAAGTTAGATGATTGAAATTGAAAGAGTTTTAGAAAAATTCTGAAAGCCGATCGTGGGATATGTGAATTAAGGTACAAATGGTCAGGCTGGTTCAAAAAAACGCAATGAGTTTTTTTTTTGTTAAGATGATTTCGCGGGAAATTTGTGCTTTATTTCAAACGGAAACAGGGAAACGAAGTATGTTGGGGACGAAAAAAGGTTTCAATCTTTTTTCCTAGTATTTTGGGGGGTTAATCACATTCGGTGTTGAATTGTATTCTGGTATGGTAGTAATTTCTCTTTACCAGTGCAATAAAAAAAACTGAAAACAAAAACAAACTATTTGTCTCAGATAAAATTGCTTTCATTTCTAGCCCAGATAACAGTTGACAGTTCATGGAATTTTTGACTTTTTTGCTGTTTTACCCAGTCAAAAGACCAGCTGGAATAAACTGATTCGTTATAGTCATTAAGAACATTTGTAGATTTCCAACGACTTAATTGGTTCACTTTCCGTTATTAAAATGTATTAAAACAAATTTTACATAATATAAATATATATATAAATAATATATTGATTTTTAATCGTTCCTTTATTTTTTGTCATTGAAGAAGGCTTAAAATTTGTAGAGAAAAGAACAAGAGAAAATAACATATCTCGTTAGGTTGTCATGGTGAATGGTTATTTCTTTCTAGATTATTCTTGATTACGTCACTTAATAATTAGCTCAGACTTGATGAAATGCAAGTAGTGAAAATCAAAATGTATGTGTAGATAACATAAAAGAAACTATTATTCAAAGCTTTTATTATTATACAAAAGTTATTTTGTTGTAGTTTTGACTTGGCAATTAACCAGTTTTGAGTTGATGTAGAAAATGCTAATAGTCTGTTGTCTCTTACAATTAGTAATCTGTATATGGAGAAAATAGATTCCAAATATGGCAATTTTGGAGTTTGATGAGTTAATGTAAATGTTAAAAAATAGGTACAGTATATCAATATAACCAAATGAGGGGTGTTTTGTCATGTAAAATGAAATAGCTGAGTTACTCTTTACGTCTGTACGTAGTTAACGGAGAAGAGAAAACAAAAACTTCCATATTGACTCCATTTTTAGGATTAATCTGTATCTCAACAAAACAAATGTCTCATACTTCTCGCGAAAGTTTAGCAACGATGGTTGCAATCGGATTACAATGACATTGATAGGATTCCATTACAATTTAAAAGAGAGCTATATGGATTATTTTTTCCTAATGTGATGGAGTCATTCTAGTTTGTAATGCAATTAAGACGATATTAACATCAATTTACTGATCTTGCAACAATACCTCTACTGCAATTACAATGGCATTGCTATTCTTTTATCTCAAATACAGCAACATCAGCTTTGTATCACAATTTCAAACAAACCATTGGTTTTACTACAAAAGCAATAAAGTCAAAAGCTTCCTTGAAGAAAACCTCTTTCTATTACAAATGGGATAATAAAAAAATGATATACCGGTATTCTGTTTAATACATTTTTAACTTGTTGTCAATGTTATCATAAATTTGAAAATACTGTTTATCATTATCCCTTAACAAAAGCCGCTTAAGTTTGCCAACCCAGCTCCAAATATTATTTCTGTAAAAATCGGCTATTTTTGGTAGACTTGATTTGCTAGATATAGAACAACTAAACTATCATGTCTTGAGTCGTATGCTTTTTAAAAGCTACGCTTTGAGAGATAGTTCTCTCATCGTCAGGCAAACATCATCATCATCTTACGGGAGGTTCAAAATAAACCGCCGTGGCTCTCCATTTCCTTCTATCCTGCGGCATTCTGTACAACTGAACCATACGTCTTCCACGAGAAATCTTTTTAAAGTTGTCGCTATATCTAACTTTCGGTCTTCCTCTCCCTCTCATGTCATAAACCATTCCAAGTAACAAATCATTGGTTGTGTCCTTTCTCTTTAGTATGTGTCCAATAAAAGCCATTTTTCTACGATTTATAATTATTAGTAGCCTCTCGTTTACATCCATCTTTTCTAGTATTCATTTATTAGTTTTCTTTTCAGTCCAACTGATGGGCATTAGACGACGATAGAACCATAATTCAAATGCTTCAATCTTGTTTTTGTCTATATTTTTCAATACCCAATATTCTGAGCCATAACTGGCTATGCTAAAAATTAATATATGTAGCAGCCTTTTCTTTGTAGTAATAGTAATACTTTTGTCTTTCCATATATTTCTTAATTGCACTTTTTGCTATACATAACCTTCGGCGGATTTCTCTCTTGTCATTATAATTGTTGGTGATAAGTGTTCCGAGATACACAAACTCTTTTACATATATAATTATTTCATTATTAACTCTAATGTGCTCTGCATCATTTTCATTCTGGTTGTTCTTAGCTATTTTCATAACTTTTGTTTTACTCGAATTCAATGCAAGTCCAAACTGCAAACTTGACTCTTTTACTCTATTAACTCCTGTAATTCCTGTAAAGTCCTGTAATTCATCCATGCTACTGGCTATTAAAACAACATCATCTGCATATCTCTGATTAGTAATAATTCTACCACCGACCTTGACGCTACCAACAAAACCATCCAGCGCATTTCTTATTATTTGTTCCCAATATATGTTGAAGAGATGTGGGGAAAGAATGCATCTCTGGCAAACACCTTGCTTAATTGTGAATCAGTCTGTTAGGCCATGGAATGTTCTGACTGCTGCTTTCTGTTGTTCATACAGCTGTTTAATTAGGTCAATAATGTGGGCTGGAAATCCCACATTGACCATTACACTCCACAGTACATTATGAAAGACCATGTCAAAGGCTTTCCCGTAATCAATAAAACCTAAGAATACATTCTTTCCATACTCTCTGTTTTTCTCTATAATCATTTTGAGATTGAGAATTTGGTTTCGTGTCCCAGTTCCGGGTCTAAAACCTGCTTTCACTTCATTAACTTCTTCATCCATGTTAGTGTTCATACTTTCTGCTATGATATTAAGAATCATTTTAATACAGTGACCGATGAGTGCAAATGGTTCGGTTGTTACAACATTGTTGAATGTCACCTTTCTTTGGTATTGGTACAAAAATTGACTTAATCCTTTTTTTGGATCAGCAAAGAATTTATTTAGTATTATTTAGTGCAATATTCTTTCCATCGCCTTTTAACTTCTTCACTCTCACAAAGAATGTTTCCAACATCTTCTTTCACAGTGTTCATGCTAGGTTGTCTTGAGTTTTAAGACTGCCACTATTACTCCAGTTTTTTTTCCCTTAGACCGAGAATTTCTATGTTATTTCTATCCATTTCATTACATATTGTATTGAGTTTACCTAATGCTTTCAGCTTCCTAACATTCCAGGTTCCAATTTAAAATTTACTTCTTCGTAAAATTGTATGGAGAGTAGTCAGGAGTGATTTTAAAAAGTAGAGACCCCGAAGTTCTTTCTTTGTTCGCAGTGCCAACTAACTAAGCATTTTATCTCTGCGGTTTTTCCAGTTGAACTGTACTTACGCCAGAGATAGTTTACAAAAACCCTATGAAGGATTGCATCGATCTAGCCTTTCACAAAATCCATTGTCCTTTTGCAAACAGCTTCACCGTAACCCTGGCACGGGGAGCTACTGGGGTACTAGTCTTGCTCAAGGACACCCCAAGGTGAAGTTTAATGTCTTACCCAGGACTTCTGGCGAACATATATATAGTATTTATATTATGTATATTTATATATGCTATAGCTCACTACCATATGCATTCAAGGTAAAAAGAAAAGGAGACGGACTTTTCCCTACAAAATTGGTTAGTTAAAGAAGAGAATACTGAGGATACTAGTTTTTGGAAACCATCTCATCTAGATGACAGAAATGGGTGCCTTATGAGAATATCCATTGTGATTGATTTTGTGTGCTCTTTGGGTACTATTATTGGAGTCGGTAAACACTATTCATTAAGAAAATTGAACAAAATTACTAGAAAGAATATGGTTTTGAGATCATTTATCAAAATGTATTGTTTTTTACTTGAACAGCTTTGTTAGAATTTGTAAACTTTAATAAAATACTAGTAGTAAAAAGAAAATAATTTTACTATTTTGTTGAAAACAAATGATGAGTTCCAACAGTGTCACCTGCCAAAATAGAAATAAATCATGGTTTAGACTCACTAAAATGTTAGTCTGATTACAGTAGCGTATTGTTGCTCCATTTATAAAAAATAAAAAAGTGCGTTGCATTTTACTTTTGTTATTTGATTAACTTCCTTTCCTAGGTAAAAATGAAATGTATTTGAGGTATCTTGGTTGTCCTATCACCTTTGCTCTATTTTCTGTGATACTAATAATGCTAAAAAGTGTAGTATTGCTCTAAAAGACTATTTACAGCATTTCGCGTAAAGGTTTTTACTTTGAGTTTAAATGAACATGATTATCAGGTTATCTTGAACACTTTTTTACCAAACATTTTTATTTCATGCTATAAGATGTTGGAATTACACAAAATTTAATCTAGACTACTAAAATAATGATTTAAAAAATCACGATTGAACATTTCTTGACAATGTAAGGTCAGTCGAGACTGGAACTTTTTCAAATCAACAGTTTTTAATATCATCAATAATAACGCCCGCGAGAAAAGAGTAAAAGGGCTTACATGCTGGCGATTAACTGTTGGAATAAAATCAATTATCATCTCGAGAGATAAAGCGCTTAGAAAAACTCTTGAAATGGAAGGGCTTGCTGACTTGAATTCGTTTTTAACATCTTAAAATCCCTGCAAAAAGAGCCGTTCCATAAAAATTTGTAGGCAGAAAAGACACATAGTCCGAAATGTTCTTGGAAAACTAATAAAACTATTTTTTAGGGAAATTCATTCATTCTTTCTCACGCAAAGTAGAGTTTCTGAGAAATTCAATTGAAATACTTTCTGTAACTATTCTTCTATTTGCACAAACAAAGGTCTTGCGTCTTTAATTCGAAAACTAGAAGAAGTCGAGGTCGCTAAAAAGAAAGAGAGAGCATGTTGGATAGACGACGTTCTCTCTGAAATGCAGATAGATAAAGCATTCTCCTAGCAAGACTACCTTATTTTATCATAAACGTATCGTTTATGATACGTTTATGAACTTGGTATACTACCACCTGATTGGAAGATCACTAGAGTAATTTAGTTGTACAAAAGAAGTGAAGCATCTTCGGAATCGAATTATCGCCCAATTTATATTCGGTTGATAATATGCAAAATATATAAGAGTCGACTCGTTGGATACCTTAAGAACAACAAACTGATATCAAGGTACCAATTTAGTTTCGGCAAAAGAACGTGAACCCAAATGCCTACTTCACTGTAAATGGAACATATAAGAAGAGAGATTGACGGGAGTAACTTTGTTAGAGCCCTAATCGTTGATTTCTTTAAAACATTCGACACCCTTAGTTTAAGTATACTTTATAAAATTATACATCTTTTGGAGAGCAAATGTTCCAGCAAGAATTTTTTTCAATGATTATCCCTTCAACAAAATATTGTATGTATTAGTATTGTTTGTGGGGCCCCACAATAGCTTCGAGAAATGTTTGGATCACTCAAAAAGGATAGAGTTTGCCGATGGCACCATTATACACCGCAAAGAATTCATTCAACTTAGTTGGAATTCGTCTCTAGGAAGATCTGGAGAAGCTATCAATTTATTCTTACAACAACAAATTGGCAAAAAACCTCAAGGAAGCCAAATTGAATTCAATCACATTTGGGAATTGAAAGCGTCTCTCGAGCAATTCCGAGTCCCTCACTGTGCAAACTGCTATCTGTGGAATTATGAGCTATAAATGTCATTTATATTAGTGTTCCAACAATTAACAACCAAATGGAGAAAGGTGATTTCGTTTACTTTAAGATCTATCTAGTTGGCGAAGTTGAATTTTTATAAGTGCAAACTAAGTAGCCACGTAATTTTAACACAAAATAATGAATATTTTTTGGAAATTAAAGGAGTTTTAAATAAAAAATTACAAATACAGGACTCTTGTCAATTGCAGCAAGATTTTACATTCTTTTACCACTTGAAATTGAGCAGTGTAAAAATTTTAATGGGTTCAACTTGTTGTATAAAAATGACTTGAACTAGTTTTGGGGGCTTGAAATATGCTGCGAAATTCATGACGATTTTCATTAGTAAAAACTGACATCACAAATTGTGTGATTCTGGATTTTAACAGTCAAATGTCCTCTCCTGATATCTGTGATTGTTTTTCTGCCTAGTGAGAAATTAAACTTTGCATCTCTTAGTTCTGTACCCTATTCGATTGTTTGTTTATGATCATGTGGTGGCTTTTTGGCCTTTTTTGCTTTTACCTATTTTCAATTTTATGATTTTAACAGGTTTTCTGGATACACAAGAATAACATTGTTTTTGTATACTGGAGTGAAAAGTTCTCTAACGCACATGCGATAAGAAAAATAAATTGAGCGTACCCTTACTTACACTTGCTTCAAAGAGAAACAGCAAATGAAATAGTTCAGGCAATAGATGATATAAATAAGTTAAAACGAATTAAAGGTTTGACATGGATAAAGATCGATTTTACTATGCCATGCAGAGAAGACGGATATATTTTTACTAGGAAGATATGTTACGTTGATTTTGTTTTTTAATCTACAGATTCACCGGATTCACCACAACCAGAATACTTCAGCCAGACTTTTTCATCAAAAAGTGAAAACTATATTTGCACCGAACTGGATTCCAACCAGTGCCTATCGCTATCATGGATAAATGCTATAGCAAGCTACCTATCGGTGCCTATCCTTTGCTAGATAATTTTTGGAGGCATATCTTTTCTCCGTTTTTTCCTCTAAATCCCTATCGTTGGTCACAACACCCCAATGAAGCATAAAGGGGTGAAACTCCCACAGAATGACGAGTTCCCTTCTAAGGTCCCATTAACAGATTCTGACAAACACATAGAGGACCAGAAAATTGTCAAAATAATATATTATGAATGAAGAGGATCTGTAACCATGGAAAAGTGAAAAATATGTTTGTACCGAACTGAATTCCAGTGCCTACGGCTATCTTGGCCAAATGCTCACCTGAGCTATTCGTGCCTGTCCTTCACCAGATCATTTTTTTTCAGCCATAAGCACTGGTGCAAGCACAGTTTACACTTTTCTATCATTCCAAATCTACTCCGCGTGTATTATATTATTTTCATAAACCTTTTCATCTACGCAAGACTATCAGTGGCTACTAATCACAAATACAAAACACAAATTACTAGTATGTAAGTCTTGAAATATGTTAGGTGGAAATTTGGAAAGAAAGCACCTTCTCAATATTAGCAAAAGCGTGCTATTATTATTTGACCCATTGTCATTGAGGCTTAAAAAGATAGGTAGTAGATTAAGCAAATGTCTTTTAAAAGAATGTTCAAGTGGAAAGTTCTCTCAAGAGCGTGTCAAATACGGATATATCAGATAAAAATAGTAAATGCTTAATATCAAAATTAACAAGCAAAGAAACAAAAAAAATTCCTTTGGAAAGAAGAATATCGTTTTGAGTATAACTAAAAAAGGACTGATAACACTGCTCAACAACACTTTTGTTACCAGATAGTTTAATGTCATTTCCGGTACAGTTTAGGGCGCTCAACACGAATCTGGGCTTAGTTTTTTTCTAGCACGTCCAGTTTTGTTTTTTTATTTAATTTTCAAAATTTTTCAAATATGGTTTCGAATTGCTGATCAACTACGTTGATTTCGTGTAAAAACATGCGGGTACAGGGATTCCAGGGTATCTGAGTTGTTAATCAAGCATTCTGTGTTATACTGTTACTACAACGGAGGGATTTTGATGCAAAAGATGTCAATTCACTTTCAATACCTGGGCTATTCATTACGTAATTTCATAAAATCATAATATTGGTGAATTACGTAATTTCATGATCAGAACAAAGATTCTCACATGTAGTCTCTCTTTGTTCCACACATGAGTCTCTATTGGCTTTTGTTTAATCAGACTTTAGCCGCTGTCTATTTGCTCTTAAACAAGACAAGAAAGGATTAGGTCTGCTCGAGGAATGAAGCTACTGATAATGCCTTGTTCATTTCTTAAACAAAGTTATTCAGATTCGGTTATGTTGTCATTCTTAGCCGCTCATCTCGAAGATAGTGTAATACTTCACTACTCTGTGCAAAACATAT
>RDPX01000024.1:851408-940837 GCA_003991215.1 Morbakka virulenta | reverse complement strand
CCTCCTCTGGTTGATCAACAAAATATACTTTTACCTCCACCCCACATAAAGCTCGGCCTGATGAAGTAGTTTGTACGGGCAATGGATAAAAGCGGAGAAGCATTCATCTTCTTGCAGCAAAAATTCCCCCGAATTAGCGATGCAAAACTCAAACCTGGCATATTTGTTGGACCTCAAATCCGACAGCTACTTAGGGATGACAAATTCCACAATATTCTCAGGGACAAAGAACTACAGGCCTGGACTGCTTTGAAGTCTGTTGTGGAGAACTTTCTTGGAAACAAGTGCGCAAGTAACTACCAGGAAGTAATTTCTAAACTGTTGCTCAGCTTCAAGGAAATGGGGTGCAGAATGTCGGTGAAAGTCCACTATCTTCACTCCCATCTCGACTTCTTTCCAGATAACCTCGGAGCTGTAAGTGACGAGCATGGTAATCATTTTCATCAAATAATCTCAACGCTTGAGCACCGCTATCAAGACCGATGGGACGAGTCCATACTTGGAGACTATTGCTGGTTCTTAAAACGAGACACAACTGTTGCACACAACAGAGCGACTCGAACATTTTTCGAATTGTGAACTTTTTATTCTGGCTCCTCCTTTATATTGTTTGGACAACAATTTGAAGTACGAATTCAGTATTAAACTTTATTAAAATTGATGTTTACGTTGTATTGCATTTTTTGAGTTAGATTGAAAATGGGATCTCAAGTATCCAATATTACCATTCAGGGTGAAGAACTTTGTGTGATGAAGACTGTACTTACCTTGACTTGAATTACCTTTAAAGGGAATAGTATTTTTTGTAATATTTATTGGTCGCTTTGCCATATCCTATTTTCAAATGTCTCACTTGTATGCAGATAGCTCAATAAAAATGGTATTAGATTGATAGGCTTTTGGTATTTGTTGAATCAACTTTTGTATTTTTGAAAAAATGTTCACTCCAAGGGAATTTGTGGTTTTCATGGGAATTTTCTTTTAAAAAAAACGTGCAAGAGAAAAACGGATTTCAGATTTGGAATCAGCGTGTGAAACTTGGTTATAAATGTACAATTTGGTTCTGTTAACAGAGAAAAAATATTATTTTGTTGTGCAGTGTAATTTGATAAATACTTTTTAACAAAACAAGTATGTCATTTATTTGAAAATTACGAAAAGAATTTTTGTAAAAACCTGCAAGAAAAATAATTGGTATAGTAGCCTTAAGGCTTTATCACCTTGTTAATAGCAGATTGATTTCTTGAGTCAATGAGAAAAAGTCTCACGGTAGAATTAACTCCTATCTATTGAATAAAATAACTCTGCATAAAATTTATCGAAGCATTTGAATATAATTAGACACTATGAAAATTAAGGGTTGGTATAAATTAGTAAAGGAAAGTTGTTTGTCGTCTGAAAAAAAGAGATGAAAAATCAAAATCGAGAATCATTTTTCTGAAACAAAGAAAAAGTCAAAATTTGTTATTTAAATTTCAAGATTTTGTTTCTCGATAATTTCTTTTTTCTTTTGCCCTATGCAAACCCAGAAGCTAATTCTGGGCTTACTCTTCTTATTTTGTGTTTTACTTTTTATTTTTGGATATTTCATTGGTTGCTTTTTTCCCCTCCTTTTCTTCTCTCTCCAAAAACATGTACAAATAAAGTAGTATGATTAATAACGGGAAATAGCATTAATTATTGCGAAAACACCAAGATGGAAAAGCAATAGGTATTGTGTAGATTTGAACAATATAGAAAGTACCTTGATTTAAAAAACAAACAATCACGATGTCAACATATAAATAGAAATAATCATACAGAGACTAGACTCCTGTGTAATAACATTCAAAGGAAATAGAGTGAAGTAAATGAAAAAATAAAACAACTTAAGACTTCGTAAAAATCAAATAGTTTTTATCCGGGTAATATGAACTATCCTATGTCATAAAGAAAGAAGTATATGGAGATAATTATTGCAAGTCAAGAAAATTATAATAAGTAATTTAACGTATTTTACTTTTTCCATACCCTTGCGAGCTTGGAGACGTCGGGGTGGGGGGGTTACAGGCGTCTAATTGCAGCAAGGCAGGAGGCTTGATGAAGGGATAAGGCGTGTTTTACAAGATTACTAGCCACGAAGTCGATCCAATGTCTTTTTTGTCGCCCTCTGGCTTTCCAGCCAGAGTATCTGGTTGTATATACCCGCTGAGCTGGTTGATCTGGGAACATCCTTATGAAGGGACCTAAGCAGATGACTTTATGTTGGTCTACATGGCTAAGGATTAGCCTAGTGCTCACCACAGCTCTGATCACCCCATTTCTTATTTCTTCACGTTTGGTCTTTTTGACGGCTTTTCTCAGGCAACGCATTTCACATGTGACAAATTTTCTTTCCAAGGATTTTGGTAGGGTCCATGTATGGCACTAGTATCTTGGTGTTGGAACAAAGATGGCCTTAATACGTTTTCCTTTGGTGTCCATGGGAATTCTGGGATATTTCAAAAGAAGAGCAAGTTGATAACTGGCTACGTTTGCTTTCTGGCATCTTGTCTCTATCTCCCTGTCCAGTTTTCCATCTTCATTGAAGATGTTGCTAAAGTTTTTAAATTAATTGGTTTGTTTAAGTTGGGTATCGTTGATGTTAATATCCAGCTTTTCTGAGTTTCTGCTGGCTGACATAACTTCAATTTTGCTAACACTTATCTCCATGTCATATTTCTTACAACTGAGCTGGTCCGTTTGTTCCTGAAGTTGTTTCATCCTGATTCATCAGGGCCTCGCCATCAGCGAAAAGTGGTTTATTCAAAGCCTCAAGGTCTGGGTTGGCTTCTTTAGTGAACTGCTCCATGCAAATTACAAAACATAGAGGAGAGAAAACACAGCCTTGCCTAACCCATGACGTAACTGGGAACCAGTAAAATGTTCCACTAGATGCGCCAACTTCGCTAATGCTGTCAGCATAGGTTGCTCTAATCGTCTCCACCAGTTGACCCTTGACATAGTATTGCTCGAGGATAGTCCAGAGCTTGTCTGTGTTCACTCCGTTAAAGGCCTGTTCTTGATCTATGAACAATGTATGAAGGTCTTGATTGTGCAGTAGCTCTTTTACATAGTTAACGGAGGGCAAAGATGTCATCTTTGAACTCTCTTCCTTTCCAAACGCCAAACAGGGAGTTGCTTAGTAAAGGCTCTACTGTGATTCTTGTGCACTGGTTCAGCTTTTCTCCGTAGAAGACCCATGATTTTTGTTTTTGAGGCTTTCACAACACGTTTATTGCGTCTTCTTGCAATTTTTACTTGACATAGGCCTGTTCTGTCTTGTTCTTGAACCATGCTCTATATGGCTTCTTTTTTCCTTTATGGCTTTTTCCACCTCATAGCTTCAAGAAGCTGAACCTCTCTTTTTCCTGCCTCTGCCTCCCTCTGTTCAACACATCCCTCTGGGAGTGTTTGAGAAAACTGTCCTGAATATGCCTCAGGCTTGCTCCATTTTAAGGGATGTTGGGCCTGAAGCTTCGAGCTCTTCTTTGATGGCACTTTCGATCATATGCATTTTCTTCTTTCTGAAGCCATGAATTTTGAACGATCTATTGTACACCACAAACCTAAGAAGCTTTGAGCATTTGTCAAATTCGCACTGTTGCACAGTACAACACGTTCTTGTTTGACTCAGAATTAGAAAGCGTCTTGCTATTTTAACTTTGAATGTTAACTGATGAATTTCTACAATCATACAACATTTAAATGTAATTTTGATTATGGGATACAGAAACATACATGGCCATAGTGGGACATGATAGAAACACCACCTGTGATTGACATCATTACAGATTCACAGGGGTTAATTTCACACATACAACACAAGTTATAAACACGCAATATATTATACATTGATGATCTCACCACTCATTAAATAACTCTTCAAACTGACCAGGCAAGCAGCTAAGGATTTAAAACAGACACCCCAATCATTCTGAAAGCACACGTGACCAGAAAATGTTTCCTCAAACCTGGGCAATGTTTTAAAAAGAACTAGCAATAGTCAATTTATGAATTGCACTGCATCAAAAAATTTAGATGTGATGGGCTAAAATAGATGTCATATTTGCATTCAACGTATCAAAATTAGCCAGGAACACCTGCTCTCTTTAAAGGGGCAAAAAATTGTTGGTCTGTGTAATTTTACAAAAAGCTTAAACTCCATCCTCTCATATCAAGCCTTGAAAACTAGATTTGACATCTCCGTGGTCTAACTCAAAGAATTTTCTTTTATTCCAACAGATAAGAAAAACAATTTTGGTTTCAGATAAGCAAAAAAATGTGGCTTTCTAGCAAATAAACATTTTCATATGTTCTCACCATAGAGAAAAACAAAAGAATATAAGTCTCTTTAGGAATACTTACAGGGAATACTGAAGTCATGCTGATCCCATCCGTTGGCGAAAGCCGTAATTTCTGAAAATTATAGCAGGAGAAAGTTCAAGTAGATAAAATCCCAGCTGCTTATTCAATTGGTGTGTTGTATAGCAGGAGCAGGAGCATGGCAGGGGCATGGCAGGAGCATGGCAGGAGCTCCTTGTATAGCAGGAGCAGGAGCAAAGCTTTCTTCTTATCAATAATAGAATTACTTATAGTTCAAACATTTGTTTTATTTATTTCCATATAAATATGAATAAATATTTAAAACCAATGCATATTACAATATTTTTAGTAACTCTTTGCTTATTAAAATTTGAATTTTTGATCTGAGTAGACACTGGCAGCACTCTTTAAAATTATGAGATCTGTGAGCAAGTTTCTTTGCTGGTATAACAGTTTGCTCTTGAGACATTGTTGTTGTCAGATCCACTGTAAAGACCTCGATTGCAGTCTAAATGCTTGGATGTAAGTGAACGGTAAAAGAAGGAGAAAAAATTCGCCGCCGTTTGCAGATTCTGTTGTATCCACCATGTCGATTTACAATAAATTCAATAATATTCAATAAAGAGAAGGTGATAAGAGAACAATTTTGCAAACAGGTTGAAGTAGATTGATGAAGTTTGCAAGCTGGGCTTAAACTTGTTTTAAGTGTCTAAAATGATTGTAGTATTAAATTCTAAAGCTTATGGAGTCCATCAGGTGTGTTTTCTTAGAGGTACTTCACATCAGTAGTGATGTCATTTAGCGTAAATACAGGCAGTCCATCCAGCATGCCTCAAAACATCTTTAAATTTCATCAGATCTGTAAGGTAGGCCAAATCCTAGTTCCTATATTTTGAGATTATAACATTGGCCTCATACAGTTTGGATTAACTTGAAGTTAATGGATTGGGTTTTGCTTCACAGAACAACATGAAGGCAGGCACAACAGCCACATTTATACGTAGCTTGATAATTAGCTTATACTTCCTTGACCATTTTCGGTGACATGGCAAAAATAATTTTATTTGGCTTTGTCATTTTCATCATTTTATTTCTTCTTTCTTTCATTTAATTTGCTCCTTATATTTGACAGTTAAATCACATTTTCCTTTTTTTTGTCATGTCTTTATTGTATTCCTTCTTTTGCAATTTTTTTTCTCTCTTCTGATGTCACTACTCAACCATATTCTTTCTCTTAATGTCTTGTTTTCATTGTCGATCTAGAAAGATCAATTAGTCCTAGTAACCTTTGCTCATTTTCTTTTCACGTTTTTTAGCTTCCACCTTTTTGACTTTTTCTTGGACTTATGGGTTTAAGTACAAAATCTTTCACAGCGTTCCTGGGATACAGTTTTCTTCAACGATGAGCATTTAATTGCTTCATTTTTAAAATTCTTTAGATACTTAGTAAGGCACTAATAAAAAAGATAAAACATGATTTGTGAAAAAATGGAGTTTGTGTACAGGTTTTAATTGTTTTAGAGGGCCTATTAACAGAAGTTCTAGTATGACTGGATCTTTCTTCTTTCTTCTTCAATGATAAACCTGTTTGACTTGTCCTCTCTCGATGTGGCGTCTTGGTCCAGTCTAATGATGGAGGTGAAACTTTTGACCTCCACAAACGTTAAACACGCTATCTAACATACACGTTTTGTAAACGCAGTGTTTAGAAAGTTGCACTATAATCTACTTAAGATCTTTGTTTCCCCGTTGACAGTCGTCGCCATCTACCGATGGCTACTACCGATGACTAGACAGCTATGTCGTCATTTCTCACTTGAACTGAATACATACTAAAGCAAACCTTTTTTAACCTGTAGCGGAACTTGTTGCTCTCTGTGAAACTCGTTTCAGTATTAATTGCCCAGTAATTATCGGTTAAGAGATATCAAAACACTGATACCAAAAGCTTGACAAAATACGAGTTAATATACGGTCATTCAGTTGTTTTTTTTAAATCGTATATGCATTACTATGCATAACTTTTGTCAACAAGTACTAAAGATATGAATTTAGGGTTAACTCTTCCTTTACGATTGCTCCTCTGTGATCTGTTAGTATCAAGTAATATATCTTTATACTTCTGGAACATAAAGTCTTTATGCCTTAGGAAGGAGGGAAAACTGTAGTTTTCCAGAATGAGAATAGTAGCCTGTGATTATTTTAACTGCGTAATGATTAATTGCATGATATTATAGCGCTTTTAAATTTCTAGATAAGCTTTAATTTAATCTGAATTTTCTGCATTACATTAAAAATTTATAGATAGAATTTAAGTGCATTGGTACATAAATATTCTGGCTCTTGGCCAAGACAAGTAATCTAAAAGATATAACACACTCAGAAAAACGTTAAGGATTCATGAGTTAAACTTTAAGGAGCAACTCTTCCTGGAAATATGGCAACTATATTCGGAATAATAACAACTCATACCATGCCGTCCTTATGACAACTCTTGAGTTGTAAGCACCACAGTTTAAGAAATGGTGAAGATTGTAAGTCCTATTAAAACTGTTCCTTCGAAATATCGGATGGCTTTTGTTAAAAACGTCACTGGCAATTAAAAAATGGCAAACAAGCATTTATTTTTTCTAAGCCTTGATTCTAGAATATGAAATGTTCTGTTTACACGACTTTAAAATTTTTTCTTTAACAAGAGCTTCAAGTTGAGTAATAGGATAGGAAAAAATAGAGTACATTCCATTCTCGCATGAGCCATCTACCTACTGCCATCCATCTGCACAAGTACAATATATATTGGTTTTTGAATAACTTATGACCTTGTTGCGAATGAAGATAACATGTCATAACTTATAAGGGAAAACACATCAAAATACTAAAAGCCTAAATTTACATCAAATAATTCTTTACTTTTTCTTGCCATGTTGTCTTTCACAGTAATTATGTCTTCATGGGAAAATGCAAAATGTATTAGGAAATTTGTTTAACTGTTATTTGCGAATTTTATGAGTTTTAATCAGCTGAGGAAATGACTCCGAGTAACAGTGCAAAATATTAACTGAAAAAAAATTTTTTGGCGCAAAATACTCTCCCGATATTCTTTTGTTCACAAGATTTTACGTCCCACATGTGCTATATGTGTTACTATGTTACCGCCGACACTTTGTGAAATGGAATAGGCAGTTTAATTCTAAAGATGGTAAAATAAGTATTGTTAATTTCTTTACCATTTGAAATAGACAAGTAGAGTCTCCAAAAAGAGGAACAGTTTTTCGTTTCACCTTAGCAACAAATACTACTAGAAATACATGCAATAACGAAGCCCTCACTTTTGATTTGGATGCAAGATACTTTTGAAGATTTTGATTGACTTTGTGTTTTTAAGTACATAAGCTATTCGACCAGAACATATTGTATTGACTATTTTCGTCACTCTTTCCCTCCAAACACTTAAGGTCAGAAGCTATTGCTTTAAATAAAAACATCATATTATTAAAAATATACAACCTGTGATGACACTAACTAAAATAGGGAGGAAATATGGAGCTCTAGAAACTACGCGGAAAATTTGACATGCATCTAAAAGTAATATATTTTAATGTTTTTAATTTAATCGAAGTCAGTGTGAAATGAATTGAACATGCATGAAAGTTAGAATTTTATCCATTTTAAGCATTGTTATTTCTTTTTCATTTGAGGTATTTTACGACATTTGAAATCATTGCACCACAGGTAGCGATGATGATTTATCAAACCAATCAAAACTTTAAAAGCACTCAGAGAGTGGAAACCTCGGCCAATCACCTTATTTTTCCTCACATAGGGATTTTTACCAAATATTGTAGTCCTGCATTCGTTTAATATATAAAACTGCATAAATTGTACAATACTTATAATGGTTGATCGTCAGGATTCCATCATCAATTTTCCTAAAACCTTTAGTCAAATTCGAACATAAAATTCAGAGTTATTTTGCAGACAAAGAGACAAACTGACTAATAAAAAGACAGACAGTTGTAGAAAAGCGGAAGAAAACATAACCTTTTTGGTGGAGGAAATAAAACTGCTACTACTAATTCAGTTTAGAAGAAGTAACTCTTGGATTCCAAGTAAGCACGTAAATATTATACTAACGTTATTTTCTCCTTTACAGAAAAACCCTTCTACACTTGTACTGTCAATTCATTCATGAAAGATCTACGACAGCCTGGCCTCACCCCAATCTACAAGACAAGTAATCAGATACTAGTGAATAAAAACGGCAAAAGTGATATAGAAATTTCATGTTTAATGTCATCGCAGGAACAAGAGCTTGAGCGAGATCTAATTACTACTGTTAATGTTTAATTTCACTTCGTTTGAATACGCCATTACAAACGGCAGATGCTACTTTCACTAATTATTTTCATGATCATTTTTATTAGGAATTATTTGTTACTGTTTTTTTGTTTTTTTCTAGTTTTTAACGTCATTTTTCCCCAGCAATTGGGGCTCAGACGGTGCCCTTCAGAGGGACTTTGATTTGGCAGTGAGGAATTTCTTGGCCGAATAAGATGGAGAAAAAGCATTCGCTCCGACGACCCCTGATGGGAAAAGTCGACTGAAAAAGAAAAGAAAGAATTTGTTACTGCTTTGATGTGATCCGCATGACTTCATTACAAACTGATAATATTACTAAAGAAAACCATGCCCTTTGACATTTTCCCTTGGCAAGTACTACTTAAAGCAAATGTTTTTGCAGGTTAAAACCATGGAAACCCTATCGATATATGGAAAGAATTATTACATAAGACCAAACTTCGGTACCTTCATCATAATATTTGTGGGGCTTACCAATATCTAAGAAAAGTTTATACATTTATACAGAAATACAAAAATTCTTACATCTTCTCCTTTCGTAAAACACATTTCAACAACTCTTCTTCATCTTCATCTTCAGATTTTTGAATTCAGGAAAATATGTTTCCTACAAAAATGTAGAGGTCACAACTTATAAAGGGCAAAACTTCATGCATTCTGGAAAATATACTTTTGTTTGTAGATATATATTTTTTTACATCCACAAAACTCTCTGGTTACCAGGTATTTACAAATGTCATTGGGATTTGGCAGATTTTGGTTTTATATGCCTTTAGTGTTGACTTCGGTATTCAGTGACTAAGTGATAAGAAAATGCCACACCTCTTAAAATAGCAAACAACGATAAAATTTCCAAAACTGCGATTCAGCACAAATATAGATAAACATTTCATAAAAAACACGATAGTTTTTAGCCTTTTCATCATTAACATGTTTCGGTATTCACATACCTTCTTCAGAATGTATATAAATTGTACAAGAAATATCAAGGCTTTTTATACTAATCAAAACATCATAATTCAGTGTTACAGAGCGTATGTAACAATACACAAGAGATAAAGCAGAACAAAGACACTAAACAAGCAACTGTCCTATGTAACAATACAACTGTTTATNCCTTTTCATCATTAACATGTTTCGGTATTCACATACCTTCTTCAGAATGTATATAAATTGTACAAGAAATATCAAGGCTTTTTATACTAATCAAAACATCATAATTCAGTGTTAGAGAGCGTATGTAACAATACACAAGAGATAAAGCAGAACAAAGACACTAAACAAGCAACTGTCCTATGTAACAATACAACTGTTTATTTAATGCCGGTTGTTTCCATTTAATGTGCAAACCCTCTTTTATACGTAGTTGGTACTTAGTGCTTGCATAATCTAAAATGGAAAAACAACTACCATTATTCCAAGCTCTTTTGCAGTCTAAAAAGGCATTTATATGTTGATAAATGTGCAAATTTTTGTCCTTGTAATGCTCTTTAATTCTTGTAGACAAATGCCTTTCAGTTACCCCGACATAGCTAGCATTACAGCTGGCGCAAACAAACTTATACACTATATTAGATGCGTGTGAGAAACTGACCAATTTGTCTTTATTAGAAAAGAAATTCCTGAGCTTACAAGTTGTAAAAATCAATTTAATATCAACCTCTTTATAATGTTTTTTCACAACATTTTTGATTTTGTTTGTTAGAATGATAGAATTTTTACCAATGTACGGCAATTTAAAATACCTCGTGGCCCGAGTCTCAACATATTCCGGTTTATCAGTTTTAACATAATATTTGTTGAGATAATTCCGAACAATTTTATTAACAAGCCATGTTGGGTATAAATTACGGCCTAATATATTGTATAAATTTTTTTGATCTAAATCAAATGAATACCAAGAAGAGTTTATTCGGAAAGTTCTATCCAAAAGTGTTCTGATTAAACCTGTTTTATACTGGAAGGGAGCAAAACTAATAAAGTTAGTCAAAAGTCAGGTGTATGTCTGTTTATGAAAAACAGACGTTTGAATCTTATTTTTACTGTTATTCAAAATAATGTCTAAAAAAGGTAACTTTTTGTTATCCTCTTTTTCACATGTAAACTTAATATTAGGGTGCCGTGCATTCAAATATCCCAAAAAATCTAGGCCCTGTTGCTCACAATCAAAAAGAGCAATACTGTCGTCAACATATCTACGATAGAACAGTGGCTTCTTACCATCAAATTCTTCAATCCAGATTTTTTCATAATGACCCATAAAAAGGTTAACCATAATAGGCGCTAATGGAGAGCCCATTGCGACACCATCTATTTGGTCATACATTATAGCCTCAAATAAAAAATTAGTTTTCAATGTGGCAAACTCAAAACGTTTGCGAAGACTTTCTCTTGAAAACTTGTTACCAGAGGTTTTGGTGATGATTAACTCAACAGCTAAATCTATAGTTTCCTCCAAAGGGATATTTGTAAATAGGCTGACAACATCAAACGAAATCATAAACTTATTAGCAGCACTAACCTGTTTAACTTCATCAATGAAGGAAAACATATCCTTAGCCGTATATTCTGTCGAAATGAGAGGCTTTACCAAATCACCTAAAAACTTAGCCAATTGGTAATTAAAAGTACCAATTGAGGAAACAACCGGCCTAAAAGATGGTATTTTCTCAAATTTCTTATGCACTTTAGGCAAACCGTAAATCCTAGCTGGTAAAGAACCTTTAGGGTATATGTTGTTATAAATATCACTATCCAAAATATTATCCTTTTTTAATTGTCTCAAACATCTCTGAAGTTGTCCTTCTCGTTTTAAAGTCGGGTCTTCGTTTAAAACTTTATATTTACTAGTATCTTGAACAACTAACATTCTTCTAACATAATCATTTCTATCAACAATCACCACTCCGTTTCCTTTGTCAGGTTTTAAAATCACAATGTATTTGTTTTTTCTCAATTTATTCAAAATACTATGCTTCTTTAATACATTCCAAGTTGGTTTGTACCCACTAACATAGCTGTTTGCCAAATGAGACAATTGGGATCTAACTTCAGTTTTATCATTTCTTTCTCTCAAGTGACTAATTAGAAAATTGTTAACCATTTCGAAAGTAACAAACACATCTGATTTTCGTAAACATTTGGGTGGTATAGCAAATGACAATCCATTCGTGAGAATGTCTCGTTCTTACTCTGACAAAGAGTAAGATGAAAAATTACGGATGACCTCTTCCGAAGTGAAAGGGTGTGGCACTATTCTTGGTCAAGGACTGTAATTTCTTCATGTGAGACTTTACTATTGACGAAACATAATTCTTGATGTAACACTGAATTATGATGTTTTGATTAGTATAAAAAGCCTTGATATTTCTTGTACATTTTATATACATTCTGAAGAAGGTATGTGAATACCGAAACATGTTAATGATGAAAAGGTTAAAAACTATCGTGTTTTTTATGAAATGCAAACAACGATAGCACTAACATTCGTCCATGCATTGCCAACCCATATCGTTAGAAGGCTTTTTTTGGAGTCCTTTTGGAGCTGTTTTTCAACGGCATCATTGATATGCCTGTTTGAAGAAACATACAAAGGTCGAACACGACTAGTGCAATCTGGGTTTACGTTAATGAATTTTAATTCTAAGCAGTCCTGTTTTGATTTCAATTTTTGATTTCTTTTCGTATATTTTTTAACTGTACACTGAGGAATACAGCTCAAAACACATTACTTGCTCGGAGGTTCATGCCAGACATTTATGCTTATACAAAATCTACAGGCCACTTTACTTACCTGAAAACACTTGCTATAAAAATTTAATCAGATTGGAATCAAATCCGACCTGGATTTGATTCCAACCTGGATTTGATTCCGATACAGCTTCGTTGAAATCCAGCTTTGGCTGCCCAAACCATTGGCTGACCAAACAATTGTTAGTCAACTGGATCGTGGAATTTGTTTCTACTGGCAGTTGACTCAAGTATGCTGCTTTTCATCTTCCATGCGCTTTCCTTGCAAGAATTTTTCCTGTTTGTTGTTTTATGTTGCCTTTGTACATGGCATTCCCTACGAAACTCCACTGTTTTTTTCTCTGTGTTTGTAAGAAGTGCTTTCTTTGATTGGTTTTTTCTTCGGACAGCATTGTTGGTCATATATCTAAGACAGGATAATCTTTCCATTCTACGGAAGATCCAGATTTCAATTGCGTAGATAAAAATTGAATAAACATACCATTTCAACATCCGAAAGCTTGTATCAAATTATATTATTCGTGTTGGTCAGAGCCTCCCCCAGTTGTTCAAATGTAAAGTTTACCATTTGACGTACAACATGGTAAAACTTTTCTCTCCCATTTAAACTGAAGTTGATTAGCAAACTCTTTTTATACGTAAACACTAATCACAAGACGTTTTATTGTACTAAAGTATACCGAAGTAGACATAAACCAGTGCCTAATGATATCAAATCAACTTTACTTAACTGGCATCATAGTCACATGAAAATTTTGAACAACTATCCTTAAATTTGTATTTTACTGTACAACAAACCAGGTGTTAATTTCCTTAATATAAATTGTGAGTCAAGAAAATAAAGGAATTTTGAATTATACTTGCATCATATTTTAAATGCAATACCTCAAAAGGTAAAATTTTGTGTTTTCTTCTCATAGTAAGTTAGAGTGAGGAAAAAAGAACAATATGGAGACATCTGACCTTAACAAGGGCTAGTTATTAAATAGTTTATTGTTGCTTTCGTTTTTCTTACCTATTGAATAATAAAACTGATCGTATTAAATTTTAGAGTAACTAATACAATTTTTACAAAGTCATGGTTTGATTATTACTAACATATTGTTTTTACAATACCATGCTTTCAGAATCCATTTTTCAGAATTTTATGTACCAAAATCATGAAATTCTAAAATATGCTTAAAAGAATAACAATGAAAATTTCATTCGAAAGTGTTAATTTACATCTAGTTTCGACCCATGTGGTGGACCTGGTCGCCCTGGTGCTTCACTCTAGCCTGAATATTGGCTCAACGGTTGCCCACGTGTTGTTTCTTGTGTTTCAACAAGTTTTATTTGAAATTTACCACAAGCCACAGGAGAAACTCAAAAGTCCCCCTTTTACGCTTTTTCACAAGCAATAGGAGAAGTAGCAGTTTCAGATATAAAATATTAATCTTCATTCAATCGGACTAATTAGACAAAATATATTAAGTTTTTTGTACAGCTTCAACAGAAGCAACGTATTCACAATGTACGTTTCCCGTGAAGGTAACTTGATTATTTTGAAATTTATGTAAAGATGTCCCGCCTTGGAAAGCAAAAACTGCTAATGGTAAAGAAATTATCGTTCGATGAAAACAAGTTAAAAAAGAGGACAAATAACAGGCCTAAATACAAATAATAAAATATAACCAAAACATATTAACATTAAATTTGTAACTATATAAACTGGTAGCTTAGACAAAAGCACTTGAAAGAAAAAAAACTTCACAATTTGGCAATAATCAGAGAAAAGGTACTGTCATCAAAAAGTGAAAGATAGGGTTCCAAAAATGATTTGTTGAATTAAAAGGTATTGATATCTCAGATGGTAGAGCACGTGGCCATGATAACCGTAGGCATTGGTTCTGATCCAGTTCAGTGCAAACACACTTTTCACTTTTCTACCAAGAAAATCTTTCTGAATTTGCTTGTAAAAATTCTTGTCCGATATACAAGCTATTAATTTAGATAAGACTTTTTCCCTTCTTCAAAAAAATTGTTCTTGCTTTATTTTAATTCAAAAATTTTTACTTTACTTAAATTTAAAAGCTTGGTATGTATTTAATGTATGTTCAGTTGTTTAATTTGAATTTGAAGCCCTTATATGCTCACAACAGTTTTTTTTAAAAAAGGAGGAGGTAAAAACACTTTGTTCCTTTTAAATCAAAACAAGCACTGTTGCTGTACCAATCTACACGGAATTTGTAATTAAAACGGCTTTTGCTTTTGAGCTCATTAAGACATGTTTACATGTAGAATTTAAAGTTATGCATGAAAGTCGTAAGCAACTGTTTCGTACTAGTAAATAACTTTTACAAAACACCAAATTATTTATGACTTTGAAAGACACATGAGGGAAATATGTTGCTTGTTGGAATAAATTTCAGCAGGAGATTTTAGTAATTGCAGGTGATCTATTGTTTTAGCTGGCTTCCGTCTGACAGAAAACATTGTGATTTTGGCTAATCATAAAGGGTATCGTTTCTTACAAAAGAAATTAGGCAAAAGGCATGTCTTAGCCATCAAAATACATTTTGTCTAAAATATAAATAGGATGTTTTAAAAGCACTGGTATTCAAAACACTAATTAACACAAAATAAAATACATTACCCAGAATGCTGTAACGAGTAATATATCAAGTGAAAAACAACTAAGAACGCAATTTAAGAAGATATTTTTACCTCTGAATAGACGATTTAATATACATTAGACCATGCTTAACTCAACAGCTGATCGACAGTGTCAGGATGTATTACCACATTACGTATTTTCATCGAAATCTTTCCTACTTTATACTATACTATGGGTAATAAATTTACTTGCTGGTTTAAGCGCCGGATTAATGAATATGCTTTTTTTAATAACAGTAAAAAGCTGTATAAAAATGAGAAATATATTCTACTCCTTGCTGGTTTTCTTGGCAACGACGGATTTTTTGTCTGCCTTTTGTGTTCAAATTCCATATAGCATTAACCTGCTGCTTCTTTCCAAAGAGAGAATTGCCTGCATTTTTTCTACAGTTGTAAGTGTGATTGGATATTCAGTATGCGGAGCGTCCATATTTGCTGTCGTTTTTTTGGCATTCGAAAAAATTTGTGCTATTTCGTATCCATTTTGGTATCATTATGTACAGACAGGTAAAACACACATCGTTTACATAACATTAAGTACAATATGGTTGTTATGGAGCATTTTTACAGTTCTTGCTAATGTATTTATGTTTTACACCATCTATAATATCATTTCAGCTTGTTTAATGATCACTGGCTTCTTATTTATGTTTGGCTCAGCAATCAATTTTTATATTAAACTAAAACAATTACGACAGAAGGTAAAAAAGATATCACCTCATCCTACTGCTATTGGAACGGCTGTAAACAATCCCATATCTACTCCACAAAGAAAGGCTACCATCTTAACTGAGCAAGCAAACAGAAAATCTAACCCCGGCTTTGAAAATAAGGACAACCAAGAAGCTGAAAATTCAACCAATTATAATGCACAAAATCCTTTGCCAGCACATGACAAGAAGATTGAAAAACAATCGTTGAAAACTGTCTTTTATGTACTAATAATATTCATCTTCTGCTATACTCCAATTATTGCGTACGGAATCTATGATATATTAAATAATGGTGTTTCCCAGTTTTGTTATCAGTATATCCTACCTTGTACACAGACAGCGGGATTAATGAGCTCATTTCTCAATCCCATCTGTTACTCTTTGAGGCTGAAACTTGTTAGAAAACAAATTAAGATCATATTTCTATCAAAATGGAAAAAGTAATTAGAATTTTGTCCCAACTGTTGCTTCTGGTATGTGGTTTATAAAAATAAATAAATTAGGGAACTTGTATTCTCTGTAACACTGCACCTGTCCGTCCATCCTGTACGCCCGAATTAAACTTTGTTAAAAATAAATTTATGTAACATAATAACCATTTTGATACTATCATGACTGGAAAACAAGTATGGTAATAAATTTAGACAAAATTAATAGCTGACAAAATAAATTCATTTGTTTTTTAATTTACTTTTTGCTTTTGCGACACCTGGGTGAGCGTAAAAAATGTTTAGCAATCATAAATACTGATAGTCAATAAATAGTAAATGTTATCCTACGCACCGATATATTCTGATATTATTCAATAGCAGTTCACTTCTAAAGAAAAAAAATACTTAGATTTACTGATACTTTATATTCTTAATCTCCAATAGTAAAAATAGATTCAGAGATGTAGAAACAGAGGGTGAACAGGATAAACTGTCACCTAACGTATTTTAGAAAGACCTCATTTCACATTCACTTGCCTTTTTGCCGGTATGTAAAGGAGAAAGTAGTTTTGTCCTTGTATAGAGCATTCAAAATAGAGATATATCATTAACATTTTTACTATTTTATTGTGTGTTATATTATACAAGAAGTATGAGAGTCCATTTTGCATTTCAATTTGAAGCACCATACGTATTCTTATGTTATCACTAACACTAGTATTATTGTAATTCTTCAATATAGAACTAATTATAAACTACAATTTGTTAGTATAACATAGTATATTTATATTTGTTAGCATGGTCGTAAAGTCTGGTATAAAAGCACACTTTCGTGGGGGTTTACCTACCTATTATCCTACACCTTTCAAAGTCGTATTGCTTCACCCTTGGATAAATCCAACCCAAGATACTCACTCGTTTTAAGCTTAATGGTATAAAAAGAAATCAAAACATATTAACTGAAGGGAAGGGAAAGGAAATATTAAAATGAATAAAAACATAAGTTTTCTAGCAAATGTAAAAAACTACAGAGCATGACTGGAAAAAAATAAAAGTATAGACCTTTCTTGCAAAAGATATAATGCCTAAAAGGCTTGTCATGAGTTTTCCCTAAGTTCTTCACAAGCTTTTGTGCAATCTTTCAGTTGCTACAAGATATTGTCTTTTGGACTGTATTCTGGAAAGCAAACATAGCATTGGATGCTTCATGCATCCTCTCCGCCATAGAAAGATTTGATTTTCTGATGACTTTGACTGTGTGAATAAACCCATAGAACCACCTTAAAGGTGGCATTGTAAAACTACAGGACAGGACAATTGGTGTGCTGAAGGCAAACATATCGGTATGTCATGCGAATGGTGATTTAATGTTGTTGAGAGAAAAGGTTGCCTAGAATAGCAAGTAGTTCTTTACTGAAGCAGGTTATTCGGCGCAAGATGTAGGAGCGCAATTGCAATGTATATCTTCCCACTGTAGCTTCCAACAACACCCTGACAACACTCCGAAAACACTCCGATAATACCCGGACCAAGACATCAGATTGGTAGTACAAATGCAGTCTGAGAATGCCATTCTTGGACCAGCTCATTACTGAGATGCCTGCTAGATTTACAACATAGACCAAATTTTCCTCGAAACAATTTATGCTGAATAATGTTTACAACATACTGCTGTAATCAAAGTCCCTTTTTTTCGTCGGTAAATGTGTCTTATTTTCTGCCCAGTCTTCCCTATGAAAAATCCTGAATCCGGACCTGAAACGTTCACAAGAGTCAAAACCAACTAGATAATTTCTCAATGTCTGTCAAAAGCTTTTGTATTAAGGGATTGCAGAAGACAGGTAATCCCCAACCTGTTAGCGCTGGACCAAAACAAGTTAAAAAAATTATAATTCGTAAGACCCATATGGAAGTTGGTACACTGCTGAGCAACTAGGTTTAACCAAAAGCACTGCAGATTTCAATTGACCACGTTTACTGACAGCATCGTTCGCGTATCTTCATTTTAGATATTTAGCGGAAAAGCCTTGCGAAGAAAATTTGACATAAAAATTAACTTAGTGTTGTGAAAACAAATTTATCCAAATCTTGGTGTGGCGAATATATTACAAATCTTCTACTGAACCTACCCTAAGTAGATTTAACATTAATTTAATTTATTAAACCCCCACAGGTAAAAGAAAAACTTTTATAAAATCATTTCAAGAATACTTCTTACAGGCGTTTGAAAACCAGCCAAAGTCGACGTTGAATTTTACATGAACAGGAAAATAAAGGCACCTAAAAGATATTTTTGCAACTAAAAGTAGTGATTGTTTGATTACCTTTTTATCGAGATGTTGCTTTCAAAACAACAGTAATAGCAGGAAAGATAGCGCGTTATCAGCACTCCTTTGCAAGAAAACTATGAAATACTAAACTTGTTGGTTTTGGCAAAACTCTCCCATCTTTGTACAAATCTTTATTGTGTCTGGAACTGTAGCTGTGAGAACATGATGTGAAGAAGGGCCATTTGTGTTTTGTTATAATACATACCTTTGGCATCAAATTATGATTAAAGATGTACCTAGATATTATTGAGGAAAGCTAACAAAGTTGATGCTATCAGAAAAATACAAATACTAAAAAGAAAGAGACCGATCCATCAACTTCAGAAAGCCTTGAATCTTATTCACTCTTAGACAAAATGAAAAATTCATGTTTTGTCTTTAAAGAGGCAAAAATGCAATGTTATTTTCAAAATTTTTAGCCTCGTTTCATTTATTTCTATTTAACTTTTACAGGTATATAAAAAAGTTGTTTTACAATTAATTTACAAAAAGAGGTTTGTTCCTATAATGCAAATATGCGTAGGCAAAGCTAAACGCACAAAATATCAACTAAGGTTAGTAGCTGTCAATATCTTTAACGGGATCTTGTATTATAAAAGAGCTTTAATATTTTGCCACACTTGAGTTTATTGACAACCTCTGATAATATCTGTAAAACTAGTGCCTACATTCTGCTGCTATTTTTGTTCAGCTCTTCTTGTTCGCATATATAATAAAATCTCATAAATTTCAATAAAGATAGTATAAAAAATTTAAACAGACTTTATATCCAGCTGCCACGGCAAGGATTTAAAATATCATCACTTCGGATATGGCATGGAGTAAAGAAGCTGCAAAAAAAATTTTGCTTTTGTCAAAATGCGTCATGCGGTTTCGTTGCATAATTGATAACATGAAACATTAGACTCTATTCGTCAAATATCTCCTAATCTGGCGAAAAAGCAGATGGTAAAGAACATTAAACTGAGGCAAATCATAAAAATCAGTATTGAGATTGAAAAACTCTGTTATCATGCATGCGGTTGTTATATTTTTATGCAAGATTCTTTTTATCTTTTGTTATCCTTTAAATTTTGCAATTATTTGGTAGAGAAACAGCTGGATTTGGGTTGAAATACAGAAACATGTTTTTTAAGGTTGTAAAGAGTGAAAGATGTTGATGTGCTCATAGAAACCTTGTAGATGATCTTCTTTAATGATTGGAGAAACATCTTCAAATATCTTTCCCAAAAAGCCAGACCTTGGTCTGTTGTTGATAACGCTGTGGCTTCAAATGCTTCCATGAATAGTTCAGCAATCACAGAATTTGTAGCTCCAGTGGGTACACTGCTGCATTGTGTGTATGTCATTGTTGAATAAGAAGCACGTGATGCTAAGAAGTGCTTGTAGTAAATTTAGATGTCTGGAGGCTTTAGGACTCTAAATAAATATCATTAGAATCTTCAAACTCATGCCAGTAAACCAAGCAACAAGTGCGACACCGGAAGGTTTCTTTTCAAGTAGCCGTATTATCGAAACATGAAAACGACAGACAACCCAAGCCAGACGATATAACGCCCTCTCCATCTTATATATTTACAAAGAACTCATTGACAAAATCGAGTTTTCTGAAACCTATGAAGACGGAAATAATGAATTTCGATTTTTTTTCTTATGACGATTTTCAAAGATAAGTTGTATATTTTTTATATAAAATAGTCTTAGTTATTGATTCTCTCCTTTAATCTTTTTTCTTCTCGTAACTAGAATTTAAAGGTAAGGTTGTACGTTGTAGATAATTTTGGAAAGGGATTAGAAAAAAAAGTTTTCATTCAGAATTTTTTTGTCAGGAAACAATGAATTTCAGGCTATTTTAGCATATGTAAAAAGCGTAAAATCGAAAATCTTCCTGAACTATTGGCCACAGTCATACTGATCTCACTTAAACAAAAATGTATTGAACTTAGCAGCCCCCTCTATTATTAAGTGTAGTACGAGTTATTTTTTCTTTTGTTATCTCTTTTTTGTAACAGATTTATTCCTTATTTATTTCATATTAATAATTACCAATATTTCACCATCAAACAGGCATCAAAGAAGTAGCGAGGACATAAGCACTCCCTCCGTAGTAAAGGTCAACAACCGTCAACCGTCAGATTTACAAATTATCAAGATATTTCTCAATATGTTATGTCAAATAAATAGCAAATATAACAATGTCACGATTGGAAGTGTATTGCGCTATAAAAAATAATACAATAAATGTGTAGATTATAAAGGTTGGCATGTACACAAGGTGGCGAAAGAAAGCTTTTAACACCATGAGTATATCGTGAGTTTTAACTCAGGTATTCTATATGCAAAAGTTTTGTGAAGCCTATGCAAACCTACTCAGAATAAAAACCCAGAGGTAAGATAAAAAAAGCATTTAAAGTGCTTTATTCTGATTTCAGTTGTCACTCGGTAAATTAAAATTTTACAAAACTGGATGGCCAACAACAAATTTGGCAGCTTATAGACTTTCTGGTCGTTTTATGGTAATATTTGCGTTTGAAATTCATTTAATAGTGTCATCTCGTGAGGGATTATAGTCTGCTCCATTTGTTTGACGAAGACAACAAGTTGCAATAGACTGACGGGGTCTTTTGAAAGTTGATCACTCTATGAAAGCTATTGAACTAGCAAACCAATTTATGACGAAATAACTTTTTTTTAAATGTTTGACCTTTTCCAATTAACTACTCACTTTTCAAAATTTATAATCTCAATTTATTACTTTTTGGTATAACTATTCTCACTCCTGGCTATAAGGCAGACAGTAAAAACCTATTTGCCATTAAATCAATATTTATTTCAGTCGTAAACTTTTTCGTCCACTTGTCAGAAAATGACTGCCAGAACGAGGAAAGCCACAGGTGCAGAAAAAACCCCTATGAATTCCATCAATAATTTATTAGTAACTTAAAATTGGTAAAGGATGTTCTCGATGAATTTAATCTAAGACGCATTTTAGAAGAAATGCTGGGACCCATTGGGTGGTCTGACTCGGCACTGACATGTAGTAAAACGGAACTCATCCAACCCAAAGTATAATCACATGAAAGTAGCTGGGACGTTAATAAAAATCAGTGTCATACGCAAACACCAAGCTATTAAACGTCCTACCAGGTATTTTAGTGGCAGAACTTCTAAGAAACCCTAAAAAAGTGTTTTAAGCTATACCATTTAATCGGCTGGACAAGTGTAGATTGGTAATGTGATGTTATACTTTTCTAAGTTTTACTAGAGTGAAGCTTTAGTATCTTCCCTAAAATTGCATTAAACTGTCCTGATATCTACGCTCCATTCCTAACTGCCACAATTTATAAAATGGCACAAAATAGAAAGTGTCTATTTACTAATGGAATTAATGTGGTCGCTATGACCACATGCCATTCCGCGGACATCACATCTCTAAACTTCGATAATATTCGAGTAAAATATTGTGGCCAAAGTAAACTTTATAGGTGTTATATACTTTAAAACTGTGGGTGGCATTGTAAAAAAAAATGCATCAGGAACAATCTGCCAGCAAATCAGTAGATGTCTACCTGAGTTGAAAAATAACAAGCACATGAGAAGTTGCAGAGAGACGCATTGTTTCTAATGCGCAGATTTTAAAAAAACTGTTCACTAAGTTTTATATATTTCAAGCATTTCCCTGCCTTTTCTTGTATTTGACAAAATATTATGCAGAATAAAAACAAAGAAAACAAAATTTTACGGCATTAGTGTCTCACTTCTCATAGGTACTTGCAATGAGGTCTATAGTATGGATACAGTAAATTGCAGATTTCTTTACTAGAAACCACAAAAAAAATTAAATACATCAAATAGAAAATAAAACTACATTGGAAATGTTACATTGGTCAGTGATCAAGTTTCTACGTTTTTACACACGATTCAGTTGAGTAATTTAGATTTATGTTGGATATTGAAAAGAATAATCAAATACTTATATAGATGTTTTGATTTTGTTGTCATTATTTTTTCAAATCATCATGTTGAACTTTTCATAAAAACTTTAAGAATCGATGAAACAATACAGAAAATGAACAAAGTAAAAAATATAAATAAACGTAATCTTTCCCAGTGAATACCGTACGCAGTTTCTGCAAGACAGCTGTTTCCTTTCTTAATAGTATTTGGGAATTTATCTACTATTTACTAACATAATTGTTTCAGACTTCAGAATAGGAACTAAATTAGAAAAACTCTTGTTAACTTGTTTGACAGAAAGCTAAAGAAAATCCCTGGTTCAACGAATACTAAAAGTTGTTGGTTTTTATGACAGGTCGATCCAATTTTACTGGTCCACTCTGACCGGTCGCTGTCTAAAGTTAACGATGAAATCAAAAGCAAATACGCGATGTATCTTTGTGATTGAAGCTACAAATCGGGGCATTGTATTTCATCCACTTTTTCGGCATACGGACGAACTTACTTTTATGTCCTTTAAAGTGACGTAGGCAGTTAAAAACAGCAAAGAACTTTTAGTAGTTGCAGACAGCAAGGGTGTGATATCAAAATGAGCATTTTGACGCCTATTCAAAAAAAACCTGCCAAAATACATTCTAGCAAGAACATCTAAATGTATCAAAAACTATCCGTTTTATTTTTGTCGTCTGAGAATACAAACATTTTCCCCCATATTCAATGCTTGCATTTGGGTGCTTGTCGAGCTGTTGTCTTCTTAGACTCCGAGGAGTTGAAAATACTAAAAATATGTATGCCGAAAAAGTTTACAGAAGCAATTTCCCTCTTACAGGTTAAGGTTGATATGCTTTCAGGCGTTACTGAAGGATAAAGAGAAAAAAGGAGACTGGCAAAATCGTATGCTCACAGCATATAAATTTTGGATGTAAAAGTGGAATAATAGCGAGTCCTCTGGAAAGGATTTACATAGGATCCCATGGCAGATCAGTTCAATGGCCATTATGCTCCTGTTTGCTTCACCCGAACAACAAACTAGAAAGAGATGAAGTTTCATTTATGAAAAATTAAATTTGAAAGAACGATCAGGATCAGTTCTCTATTTCAGCAGGCTAACAGCCAAAAGGACAACCGTCTACGAAACATGTCAATCAAATACCTGGGCAACGGTAATGAATTACAGGTATTATCTAAAAATTTAACCTCGTGGGTTTTTACACACACTAAAATCTAAAAGTTCTAAAACCAAACGTTTATCATGCGCTACAGAGACAATCAGTCTTTTCTGTCCGTAACTCCTGACAGCTAAAAAACAAAATCAGCATAATACTTATTGTTTCGAGAGCTTTAACTGAAAAAAAACCCAACAAACATTTACCACTGTATGTGCCAGCATGATTGCCAAAAGATATCATGCTCTCAAATACAATACCAATGCCACAGCAAGTAAAAACAAAACCAAGCACAAAAAATTTGGCCCGGCCAAAATCTAACCAATATAATAACTGGTCATTAAAACGCCAGTAAAATAAAGGAAAGAAGTATACAAGTTGGAATAATCAATATTTAAGTATTTGTATTTGAAGTAATTTCTAACTAATTGGACCGACGGCACTTGTCGCATCTCACAGGCTTCTGGAACTAGGATATTGCAAGAAAATGGCTTTCTGTATTTCAGTATTGAGGGGAATCGAAATAATGCCGCCTTGGTGGTTCCTTGTTTTTATTTCCAAACCTGTAATACAAAAAAAGAAAAAATCAACATAACACTTAGGATAATTGCTAGGACTTAAAGAATTACCTTTAACTTGATTTTCCAAAACCCAAGGGTGAAAAACAACCTGGGTGTTTGTAGCATGAAAACAAAACAAACAAAACTACAAACAATGGCTAACCAGAGCTCCTACTATTTGAGGTTTCAGTATCAAATTTGTCTATTCTCCGAATCCAAACAAAATTTGTTCAGAATGTGTAACTTTGGGGGAAGGGGGGGGGGGTTACTAAAGTAACAATTTCCGCTAGATGGCGCAGAACTTAATACGCTCCCTCATCTCAGTCACACTCGGAAGTTTACGTCAACGATACCATTTCCAGTACGAGACACCTTTTGTATTCGCATGGTGACTGTCATCATTTGGTTATTAAGTAGTGTCGCAGCTGGACTACATGGTGGTACATATGGGTAGATACCAAAGGAAAGCCCACGCACATTATTATTAAAGTCAAAGAAAAGTGAACGAAATAAGTTTTTAGTAGAAATGCTGTTCACTTTTAGCTCATCAAAAGTTCAAGCGAATAAACTTTACGTGCACAAAAGTGTCCGTGCTATGTCTGTTAAATTTACGTTAGTAACGTCAAGGTGCCGGAGCAGGTTTAAAAAACAATTTAACAATTTAGCAGATTAAATAACATGTAATCCAATACACTTAAGTGATTTCTGGTCTTCTAAATGTTAAACACAACTACACCATTTAGATCCACTGTTCGTAACTCGAATTTACTTTTATAATAACAAATAACGTTATCGCCAGGCTGGAATACTCACTTTGGTGTCAAAGGTGTTCTTGTCAGAAAACTTCCCTTCTTTTTGATTGGCGAGTTTGTCTCGGCATTGGGANAAGTTTACGTCAACGATACCATTTCCAGTACGAGACACCTTTTGTATTCGCATGGTGACTGTCATTATTTGGTTATTAAGTAGTGTCGCAGCTGGACTACATGGTGGTACATATGGGTAGATACAAAGGAAAGCCCACGCACATTATTATTAAAGTCAAAGAAAAGTGAACGAAATAAGTTTTTAGTAGAAATGCTGTTCACTTTTAGCTCATCAAAAGTTCAAGCGAATAAACTTTACGTGCACAAAAGTGTCCGTGCTATGTCTGTTAAATTTACGTTAGTAACGTCAAGGGGCCGGAGCAGGTTTAAAAAACAATTTAACAATTTAGCAGATTAAATAACATGTAATCCAATACACTTAAGTGATTTCTGGTCTTCTAAATGTTAAACACAACTACACCATTTAGATCCACTGTTCGTAACTCGAATTTACTTTTATAATAACAAATAACGTTATCGCCAGGCTGGAATACTCACTTTGGTGTCAAAGGTGTTCTTGTCAGAAAACTTCCCTTCTTTTTGATTGGCGAGTTTGTCTCGGCATTGGGATCAATCGGCCCGAGCATACTTTCAGGAACTACGAAAAACGAGAGATAGGATTTGCAACATCATTTTGTAGTAGATTGCGACCCATCCCGCTAGCATTTAAATGTTTTTGTAATATTAGAGGTTCCTATTTTTCGTTAGCCCCTGTGCTTTAAATATTACACCAGGTCGAATAAACTCAATCTTGGCACTTTTAAAAAATCCCTCCAAATAAGTAAAGTGCTGTCAATAAAAAAAAATTTACCTGGTCGACATTCCGGTGTTCTAGGCGTCCCATCACCATAATGAGTCGATGGGTTATAAGGTGGCGATATATGATGAATGTCTGGGGCACTTACAAACTGATTCCAGTAGTCAGTTGGCATGCTGATAAGGCGACGCACGACCTGAGAGAAACAAAAACAACAGAAAAAGTTAAAATTCAAATTTAAAGCTACCTGTGCACATTAAAAGATACAGTGGATACTAAATATATGTACATAATCATGGCATATCAAATGTGAATAAAAATGTTGATGAAACTCCTAGTTGATAAGGTAAATTGTAAAAAGGACCAAACAAGTTTTAAACTTTGTAAAGTTGGTGCTTATTACAACCCAGCAGGTATCTTTAACTGGTTGAGCTAAATCGTAAGAGAAAGGATTGCTTTTTTTCTACACAAAAAAACCCCCAACTTACTCGTGCAAACCCTGTGAAGGAAATAGGTCACATCGGCAGATCGATACTACAGTAAGGAGGTTCGAAATCAATTAACAGCAAAATTGCATTAGATTTTCAGTCTTTATCATACCGCACCGTACAAATGCCAAATCCATTCTTTGGTAGTACTGTTTGTATTCCTGACATTTTGTTTAGTGCACTAGAGCCCTAAAGGATACCCATTTAATACGTGTTCAATTGACATGGGCTGATGGTAAACCATTCTTTGCCTTTCACACTGAATATTAGAGCATTTGAAATAAACAGTTCTGCTTTGAGAACATAAATAGTGAAAAATCATATTATGTATTCCCATCATTACAAAGACTGCAGTTGTATCAGCTTTTGAAAGGAAAACATTAAATATCCAATTGTAAACTTGCCCCCTTTCGCTTTTTCTCTTATCTCGACTGCCCTTTCTTTACTACCCTCGCCAACACAGCGAGAGAAAAAATTGATAACAAAAAACTCAACAAAAACAAACACATTCAAAAACATAAATAATCTTTCATAACGCAGACACGCACACATTAACTACGTATATGGAAATAGTCGCTGTTTTACACTGGCAATTCAGCATGGTTATCATCTTTTGCTGTGCTGTTAGCGATAAACAAACAAACTTTTCCTAAACAACTCGTTTTTACTACCTTTCAACTTTCTTTAGTATCAATTCCCACTATGTATTGTTGAACTACAATTTGATTTAAAGAAGCGAAAATACACGTAAAATATTTCTATGGTGCATTAACTCTTTGTTACATTACAAATGTTTTATAAAGAAAAGTTTTTCTGTGTGATGTTTTCCTGATTATTATTTAAGATATCACATTACGGACGAAAGAATTTCTTGTCACTTTTGGTGCAGCATTATAGATGGGGCATATATTTAATAATTTTCTTCGCATTTCGTGCGCCGCAATTAAGCTTTTAACTAACCTTGGGCTGGAACTTTAAGTCCTCGAACATTTCAAGATGTGAAGGATTTGGTGATCGATAACCAACCAAAGTAGGCCCAAATACTTTGCTAAGGTTGTCGATGTTCATTTTACAGTCCGGAGAATCTGCAACCTTCTGTAAGTGAAGAATCATTTTACTTAAAGTATCACGATTTGCTGCGGGAAGCTCACTCACACACTGGTACATTGCAGCAAGACTGTCGTCTTCATCTTGTATTGCTGTGAAGAAGCAAAAATAAAGTTAATAAACGCAAAACTGAGAAGATCATTTTACAAGACTCTTTCTTTTCGCAATAAAAAATGATAAACAACGCAAAAAAATATCATTGCTTCCACTTAAACTTAAATATTATTGTCTCAACTTTATAAAATCGTTTCGCACTGTTATAAAACGGTCACAGCATTGTACTGCTTACAAAAATCTCTGCCTTTACTTTTAACAAAAAACATCACAGCAAAGGCGGAGCATTTCATTTACTTTCGTTAGGAAAAGAACGCAAACCTTCAATTTTTTTTCATCCTTCTCATATTGTTTTCAAAAGGCTACATCAGGTGTCATATAAAAAATAAACATTAACTTACTTGCTGAGACACGAAAACCCTCAAACAGACCAAAGGTAATGATTGGCTCCGTAAGGCTTCTAAAGAAATCCTTAAGTGTACTGCATACTGTATGGATATCGTTGACCTTTGTCTACAACGATAAAAGTGGCAAGATTGAAAATTGTTTCTAAATGGGAGATCATACTGGTATATGACTTGGTGGACTCTAGCCTGGCACTTCCTACAAGATACCTATTACAAAATACACCAATACATAAACAAAACAAAATTACGGTGTGGCAAAAACACCACGTTCAAAATAAAGAACAAAGCACGTACCAGAAAAAAATTACTTGGCAAAACATTCGGTATTACCAAACATCAGGAACAAATGCAGTTGAATGGCTGGCGATTATGCATATCAGTGGGAATGGTAGAGTAAAATTTCTTTGTTTAATTATTTATATATTGTAAACCTGATTTATACTTTTATTGCAGTAAATAAAACAGACCAGGACAAATACAACTCGCTCTCGCCCCCTCCCTCCCTCTGTCTGTCTGTCTGTCTGTCTCTCTCTCTCTCTCTCTCTCTCTCTCTCTCTCTCTCTCTCTCTCTCTCTCTCTCTCTCTCTCCCTCATTTACCCAATTCTGACCTTTCATAATAGCCAGGTAAGTTAACTTTTCCAAAATATTTTATTATAGCTACAGACCTACTGAATTAATTTTATAAAGCATCCAGTATCTCACCAATCAACTGCAGTGTGTGTGTGTATGTGTGTGTGTGTGTGTGTGTGTGTGTGTGTGTGTGTGTGTGTGTGTGTGTGTGTGTGTGTGTGTNTGTGTGTGTGTGTGTGTGTGTGTGTGTGTGTGTGTGTGTGTGTGTGTGTGTGTGTGTGTGTGTACGTGTGTACTATCGTATGTTTTTACAATAGTCACAAAGTCTGATTTTCCGCAGAAACATTTCCTTCTTTCGACAAAAAAATGTACATTCTGCCTTTTCACGCTGAAGGAACACATGCAGTTGTTTCCATGTTAATTTCGCTCGTAGATTTTCAACCATTGTCAAAATCAGCTGACCCAACACAACAAGAAAAAAATTTTCAAAGAATCCTTTGCACACGCACGCACACCCACCCCTCTTACGTAACGGTACCTTTAGTTTTAAACCAAACAAATTGTAAACTGTAATGTGAAATTAAACACAAAAATATCGGTAGCAATTTAAAACACTTACCAAATCTGGATCTTTACCTCTCAAAAACTTCTCCTTTAACTCTTTTACATCTTTTTCTGACCTAAACACAATGTACAAAATAAGTCGGTAAGATCAAACTTCAGAAATGATGTGGCTGCAAAGGACTAGATTACATTACATCTTCAAATTTCTCAATAATTTTGCTATCATTATTTTTTATCTCCCTCCCATCTACCAGGAAAAGCATTAGGACTAGAAATATATGGAGCACCAAGGCGGAATAAGCAGAACTGGAGCCATACCCATCGTTATCACTTACTTAGTTTTCTTGTCACAGTTGCGCATAACGCCGCCACCAAAGCTCGCCACTGAGGTCTTTCTGCTGTACACCACACCTGGAAGCTCCATATCTACCCGTGCTCCTCTATACCCCTCTCCTTGCCCTCCTACGGGTCACCTCACAACTGCATATGTATACTTAGATAATATTATTTACCTTCAAAACAGCAGAGCAGTGTACAGAGGCAGGGGATTGCTGAGTTACTTACGAAGAATTACTAACATTGCAAAGAATTAAAATCACCCCAATACAGTTGAAATCTGCTTTTACACTAAGGATGAGACTTATGCTGATACGTCGAGAGAAAATTGTGTGGTGTTTAGGAGTCAGTGGGCTATGAAAGTCGTTAATTTTATTCAAAGGAACTGGGCAGCGGAATCGTAGTCAAGAAAAGAAAACAAAATGATGCCACGTTACTGTTAAGTTTCAAAAAAGTGCAGGGTTTAAGGAGAAAATCACGCTTAACTGGGCGAAATTTTTTTTGTTTGCTGTTACTTTATGTATACTGACGTGAAATGACGAAAAAAAGTCAAATCAAAAGAAATCAAACATTTTTTATGGTTCTGCTAGATACAACTTTTAAAATACAAACGTTAAATTTTGCCTTAAACATCGCATCAGAGATAATGCAGATAAACATTCTACTGAGTACATTATCAAAAATGTATACTCACTTCTTAAGTACAATACCAATGTATACAACAAGTCTTTTTTTTATAATAAAAAATGGGGAGGGGGGCACGTGTGGCAATATATTTTTAGATCTCAAAGAGGCAGGGTGACTTTTTTTTGTCAAATCTGACAACGTTTTGTTTATTGCTGGAAGCCAAGATAACTAGGTGTACATAGGAGATGTAAGACAGCAAAAAAACAAAAACACCTCAGGTTGTCAAGCTATCAAGTTTTAGTTTCTCAACACCAAAGTAGGAAAAATTTTACGGCTCGAATGAGGATTGTTATTAAACGACAAGTATAGTCTATATTTCGATTAAATTTTGTAGTATTCAGGTAGTGCGTACATAATTTTACTTTATAATGTTCATGTTTTTAAAAAATTCTTTTGAAATTATAACATCTTTTCCCTTTTTTCTTACAGACTTACCCATAATAATACTTTATATAACACATCTACGGTTATATTCTTTTCATTTCGAACATTATTTACAATGGAGAAAAGTGCCTTGATATTTCCAGGGTTATTGATACGTTGGATTACCTTGTTCAAATATTATACTTGAATATCAAATCAAAACTATAAACATCGATAAGGAGTTTGATCCCTAAAGACTTTCTTCGTTTCCTGTTAATATTTGTTAAGTACAGAATGTGAATCTCAATTTATACCGTTTTAGAACTATTAGGTAGTTGCTGAACAAATACACCTGAGTTCTCATTTGCTTACGTTGAATGAGTTAAGGCCGTGTAAACATCAGCATTGGATAGACTGACTATGGATTTCATTAGTAATGTTCATGCTAAGTTTATGTCCTTGTAGGGAAGTGTAGGTGTTTTCTATAACCCGAATTTATAGCAACTTGCAGAATTATCTGTTTAAAAAAGCCGTCTAGGTTTTCTCCAATCCATGTTTTCCTCAAAAAAGTTGCTCAATCACCATTTACTTTTCAAAAAAACAACTTGTCGGTGAATGTCTGTTATTTTAATTAGGACTTACTGAAAAGCATAAGAAATAGTTCCTCCGCGCTTAATGACTGGTATTCGTTCTATTCTCAATGTTAATACCATCACTACATGGCATGTATTTAGTTTTGACTTACTGTCTGGTCTAGGCGAGGTGACCGTAGATATGTATTTCTGGAAAATAAAAGCACTGCATTAATTTCTGGCATTCTATATAAGTGCAGTTTATGTCACTATTTTATATTTGAATGTATTATTTAAATTGCTCAGTTAATACAAGTTTCAAAGGCAATGCCAGTCGGCTATAGCTTTGTAGAACAATCTTCTTAAACAATTCTCTTATACAATTTATAGACTGTCATACTAACTTGGTTAAGTGAATAAGAAAGATGCTTTTGTTTAACAAAAATATTTTTACTTATTGGTATGGTGGTACATTTGAGCTACCGTTTCAATGAAGATTTCAAAGCTTCTGTACACCAAAGTCTTCTCTTAACGCTCTTTTGCCAAGTTATTTATCAAACGTGAAATAATACAAAATGCAAGGGAAAACATTTAAAGACATGATGCTTAAACAGGAACGCCTGTATTGTAGCCTGTTGCAAGATGAATGATTAGTATCGGAAAAACTGACTACAAATTTTGTTACTATCTCCAATAGAGCTACAAATAAAAATCTGTCAATATGTGAAAGAATGCATACATAGCGAGATTCTAATATTCTTTTCCAACGGTTGACATAGAATTCTTTTAATTAAAACTATGCCAAAATTGGTCAAAGCAGGAAAAATAACCCTGTCATACAAGGGTCTTGGGTTTAGCTATGTTCTTCCTTTAAGGTCCCAAGACACTGAAAGAAACAAAAATATTAATTTTCTCTTACCCAGGTACACGATAAATTCCTTGCTCCGTCAATCCTCTCCTTTCTACCTCTTCAATACAAGCGATCTAAGAGATATGTATAAAAATGTAGTTCCGTGCAAAACGAGGGCATTTCTGCTTTACTCAAAAATGTCTTTATGCACAAATATGACATTTTATTTCGCATTTTAACTTTTCTTAAATAATCTCGATCAGGAGTGACCATTATTACTCATGAACTTCTCAACCACACAAACAAAATTTTAGACATTAAGTTATATAAACACGATGGCAGTTTTTCTGTAAAATGTATGTGCTGGTATACCAGAAATTTCCTTAATTTTCTATTCATATGTTATATCAAGACACTAGATACTTTAGGGTACAATAGAAAATTTAATAACAAGTAAAATATAGCTAACTAAATGTTTTTGTAATATTTCATGTCAAGCTATCGTTCTAGCCCTTATTTCTAAATTGGCAGTCATGAAGAAAGTACATGCAATTAGAATGAAAATACACATAACATAACATTGAACGCTTACCACTATACGAGGGATAGGAAGACCATATTTGGGAATGTACGAATGAATACTTCCTTCCTGTAACGAATTAAAAAAATATTTTCATAGTAGAAATAGGATAGGGCAAAACAAGTACCACCCCAGTTCCTTTAAAAAATCCTGCGTGAATAGCTCTCAAACAAGTCCTGTGTTAAAGGCACTCTATAAAGGCAAATAACTAAGTTCTTCGCGTGAGATTATAAGTCTTGCATACATTTACACTCAATGGTTAGAAACTTTGAGTTCAATCTGAAATGGTAAGAGCATAAAAGGAATTTAATTTAAAAGACGTTCTGGTCACTGCATATCTCAAGTAAAGTATTAAACAAAGCTGATTTAATCATCAAGTATTACCTATTAAAATAGCGTAGTGGCAAAAAAAATACAGCCAAAAATACTATTGAAATTGCGATGACAGATGTGTTCCAATATAACAGTGTTAATTGAATATAATGAAAAGTTCTAAATTGAAGATCTAAATTGAAAATTATTTAATCAAATAACAGAAATGAAAAAAGGTAAGTGCTGCAAGAAACGGAAGCAGATTAACTAAAGCAATTCTGGTAACAAAAAGAGCTTTAAATCACTACAAACAAATTTATAACAGTTGTAACATGTTGTGATGGTTTAACTGGCAAACGGATTTGTTACAGATTTTGAATTGCAATTATTGAAGAAATGTGGTACATTGGTTCAATTTTGTCAAGTTGAAGTGAAAGCAATCCATTTTTTAAAATATCTTATGATGATGAGGTTACAGTAGTCAAGTTTAGGTTGCTGAAACATTTCGGTCATGATGTGAAACTGGTACCATTAACAGAGGGTGATTTAATTAATGCCAAGATATCGATAATGAAAGTGAGGATGTAGGCAAAACAGATAGATTGCTTCACAGTTTAACGATAACTTCTGCCAACTTTATGAAAATTATCCAAATACATGGTTCTGAATTAGTTCCTCAGCTAATGGAATGGTAGCCTATGCTTAGGGACAGAGAAATTCACCCTGTTAAAAACATTTTGCTTATAAAGTTGCTCATCTTAATATGTTGCAGTTATCCAAAGACATCACTGTGCAGAAGCAGTCAAACAATTTTGCGAAACCACCTTTAAACTGATTGAAAAAAATCATATTCCTGTACTGACTAGCTGCATTGATGAGCCCTGATATTGGGCAAAACTGGCAATCACTTTTAGCCTGTGTACATGGGATATCGCAATTCCTCATATGATTTATGGAACTGCTGTCAGTTTTTTATCTCGTTAATAATTACGACAGCTGGAACTCAAGTCAAAACAAATTGCCAGATATTATTTTGGCTTTCAGTAACTAATTATGTTGCTATAGAAATAGTTTTAAATATGGAAAGAACATATACTTTTAGCAGCAAACACACCTTGGTACTCTAAATCGATTTTGTAGGTTTTTTATCATTTTAATAATAAAGCTACTGCTTTTTAATTAGTCTATTGTTTTATTACTGCAAGTAGTAAATTTAATACACATTATCCTTTCTGGCAATAAATCAAAAACAAAAATCTCCAGAAATATTCATTAAAAACAAGGAAATTGATATGGTTTTACCGTTATAAGGCAACGTATTTGTGAAAAGCATGGTTTTTTTGTGTACCAAATTTGGTATCAATAGCTTTAATCAGTAAAATGCTATTTTGTGATATGTGCGCTTGTCTGTTTTGTGTGTTGATCACGAGCTCCCACTAATTTCAGCTTATTGTACAAAAAACCTGAAATCACTTCTAAAGAAAATCCTAAAATTGCAAACTTCAAACTTCAAGAAACTTTCTTCCAGGTGGGCTGTAAAGTCACAAAAAATTGCAAAATAATCTGAAAATCTTGCTTTTTCTTAACATTTACTTTGTAGCTTCATGTCATGGGGAGAATGTTCTTCTTGACCCCCCTAGTAAATGTGTAAACATATTTTCAAAACTTAACAAAACTCAGAGGAATGCAAAACAAACCACAAAAAATGACTATGATAAAGAAAGTTCATATTCACCCTTTTCCTGCTTGGCGTCTCCTTAGTAGGTACACAAGGAAGAGGTACCCGTGCTTTGCACTCCGGATGGCAAACAGCTTTGCAATCTAAAAAAAGGCATGACACCAAATCACACATGTACGCCCTATTATCGTAAATTATAGGAGCATTCAAACTGACGCAAGAATGCTAAGACATCAATTAAAACCACCTAAATCAAAGTCAAATTTTAGTGCAAAAAATACAACTTTTCAGATTATTTGTTCTAGAACTTTACAGATCTTATTTTTGTATAAGGTATCCAATCGCAATAATTACAGTTGACCTAATAAAATAAAGCTTTATTAATTTTAATTTCTTTGGTAATATATATATATATATACATATATATATATAATGTATGTATGTATAAACACACACACAAATAGAGCAATAAAATACAATACAACACAATACAATATAATACAATACCATACAATAGAAAGGTAGTCAATGAAAAAACGCAAAACTTTTCTATACTCAGTGTTACAGGGTTTTCTCAAGCAATCTTTAGTTTAAAATAAAAATTTTTTGCTTCAACTAAAGATTTCTTGAGAGAGCATGAAGCAGAGTATTGAAAAGAAAAGTTTATATATATAAAGGTAGTTAATGAAAAAACGCAAAACAAACCCCGGCATTGTTCGACTTAACGTCGATTCAAAAGAGGTTTGCAAAGGCCAGTATATATATATGCACTGCCATTTTCAAAACTATTTAGAAATGACGTTAAGTCGAACAATGCCGGTTTTTACTTAAGGCAAGATACACTAAATAAAGTTTACGGACTACTTCTATCCAGCATTTTTGCATGTAGAAGGAGGAGATTTAAAGAGTAAATTGCAGAGCACTCCAACCGAACAAAACAGTATCGTTTATTTACTAGTACAACTCAAATATTCAGGTCAGGCTCCCGAAGTTAAAGTTCACGAAAAACTGTTCACATTACATGAAAAGAAGTTGTACTGAGCATTTCAGTTACAGACGATGAGTGTTCATGAACTGGAAATCAAATACAGTCTTCATATCAATACGATGCTAATAACCCACTATGTTTTGTACACTGTGGATTTAACTACCTGGCCAAAGGAAAATGTGTGGTGTTAATAAGGGGGTGGGGGGAAGAGACTGAGTTTATTCTGTTTTCTTTCCAATCCTCTCCCTGTTTATGAACCATGGTTATCCGATTTCAAAATTAACAATGTTCTACTTACAATATTGCCTGAAAAATAAAAAAACCTTTGTTCTAACCTCGGCATTTCAGCACTGTCTTGCAAAAACCAATATTCTTTCCACACTAGAATAATAACATTTAACAAAAAAATAATTAATAACGTTATTAAAAAAAAGAAAAAAATTGGGCAGGTTAATACGATATACAATCAATGCTTTTTTTTTCTTTGAGTTTATGGAATTAGGCGAAACACGATGAAAATAAACTTTAAGCAAGAGAACCAAAGAGCTTAGAAAATTGCAATAAATAATGGACTTGTGAAGCAAAAACATAAAAAAAAGAAAAAATGTAAAAAGCTTAATAAGTAAAGGTTACGTTCTAAAAATAATAAATGTTAATCAAACACGAAAAATAATTATACAGTATTGATACTTTGTAACTCGGTACTTCCTTGACAAAAATTATGGATTTCCTATTTAATCAATAACCCTTACGAGAATCAAGAAAGTCGACAACACAAATATTCCAACAAATCTTTTTTAACATCAGGTCACACTTACCGGTCCACAACTTTCTGGCTTTATCAATGTCTTTGTGCAGAAAGTGTGAAACTAAAACAAAAGCAGATAAAAAAGTCTTTCAAAACTACAAAGGGGGAAATTTTTTCCCTGTGTCTCTATGTATCTCTTGTTTTGTTGTTTAAAATACTCTGTTTTAAATACGATTAATCAATGTTTTGGGGGGCTTTCAGGAATACTGAGAGAACACTTTCAGTGACTTTACTTGAATGTAAATAGCTTTTATTTTCTGTCTTGTGCAAATAGTGCAAATACTGCCATGTTAAAAAATCTGAGGATGACGGATTAGTTTGGTTAAATCTATTCGTTTCGGTAATACGTTTTAAAAATACTTTTTCGTTCAGATGTTACTTATCACAAGTGTGACTTCCTTTCATAAAGATTTTTACATAGAAACTATCTTGAACAAAGGTTTACACGTTTGCAGATGACATTGTCGGAAAGGTTTCCTTCTTCAGACTTGTGATGGGTATTTTAACAACAGAGTACGTTCATGGTAGAAATAGAAACTTCATCTGTTGCTACCTTGCCGTGGATAAAACGGTGTACCCTTCGCCTTCCTTCTTGATGACGAAGAACAAATTATCATTTCTGTCGAAGAATAATACCAACTTTTGGATTTTCTACCCAAGCTGTATTGATATTTTAGAGCGTACAAAAAACCTTGTGCAGCACAGTAAAGAGCAGAATATTTCAAATATACAGTAATATGTAGAAGGTCAATGTAGTGCAGTATAACAACTTAATGCAGCACAGTATATGTTATACAGTACAGTCAAACTTCTCGTCCGTGCAATCCGTTATTCCGCAAGGCAGACTTTCAGATACATAAAGCTTCTGCCAAAACTTATTAAACTATCCTGTGATCTCAATATGGCCTTTAAATTCTGTGTAATAGTGCTCACATTTACATTGTCTACTCCAATTCATAAATACAGGAGTCGTGTAGTATAGTTCCGTAAGTTATAATACAGTATCTATAGTGGTACATAGAAGACCTTATATCCACACGTTACAACAATAGAACGAAAACGACAGCAATCAACCCCAGAAAAGTACAAGTGACATAAAAGCCTCCATAGCATATATAAATACAAACTTCCTATCAATTTTTAATAAACAAACATTAAAAAACACTGACAATAAGAAAATCAATTTGTAAAAAACAAAATGATATAGAAGAAATTGTGAGTTTTATTAAATGTATAGACAATATTGAGCCGAAACACAGTTTTTGACCAGTTCCTTAAATGGTACGTGTATTTTTTTCAAGTTTTAATTTCAATACCTCTTTTCACAAGTCAAACTAATTATTATTATTATTTAGAGGCTCATCACCCCCCTACAGGATACAGAATTAAAACACGGCAAAGAATGCGAGGCCAAGTAATGAATTCCAATCCAATTTGTAACTATCAATTACATAACCTAAAGATTCCCTTAGTTGATGTTATATCATTCCCCGTAAAATTTAAACCAACTAAAATAGAGTAGGACTGGCGGACCAAAAGACAATAGCATTACGGCAGTTTTAGGCTCCTCCACCCACAAGAAACATCATGTGAATGGATGAATTTTTAGGAAATAAGTACAAAACTCAAAAAAAGACTTGAAAAATGACAATTTGACTGGGTAGGCTGGTGAACTTGTTTAAAACGTGAAGCTGTCAAAGGCATTCTTTCCGTAGAAAGTAAAAAAGACTGGCAATAAATTGCCAGAAGACCTTCTCCATGGTATGTACAAAGAAAACGCAGGTATCAATATGTCATTTGATAGCGAAAGGAAGAGCATGGAACAGAAAATGGTTTTAAATATCTAGGAAGTTGGATTTCATCTGATAAACGGTCGAAAAAGGATATCCAGTACAGGACTGAACTAGCAAAGCAAGCAATTAAAGATAGGAAGAACCTGTTTGGTGCAAACAGGTGGAATGAAATTTAAGAAAAGATTACTGAAATGCTATATTTGATCTGTGCTAACGCATGGATGTGAGCCCTGGACAACAAACAAAGCAGCGAAAAAGAAAATAACGAATTAGGAAACGTTCCAAAAAGCGAAAACAGAAAGGTGATGAACACCATCAGAGACAGACAATGGAGATTTGTTGGACATATCCTGAGAGAAAAAGATAGTATTGAAAGAAATACCACGGAGACGGAATTGAAAGGAAAAAGAACGAAAGGATTGCAAAGATTGAAGATCCTTGACTGCATAAAGAAAAGGCTCAATGTGGGGAAGGATGTACAGCTTGGAAATATTGCGAGTGACAAAAAGAGATGGAAAAAGACAGGACGAAGACAACAAGAACGCCTGCAGCATATGCTACAGTACATTACGAAGAAGAAGAAAAAGAAAGAGAAGAAGAAGGAGAAGAAGAAGAAAAAGAAAGAGAAGGAGAAGAAGAAGAAAAAGAAAGAGAAGAAGAAGAAGAAGAGAAAAAAACCAGACATGAAAAACGAGTAAGTGGCGTTGACGACCGTAACAAACACCCAAAACAAAAATTCAGTTATAACCACTGTTCTATAGAATGAAGTCAACATCCCCTTTTTGTAGTTAAAAAATAAATAGAATTGGTCAATTACCTTAATTTTTCGAAATACCTTATCTAATATTCATAACTATATGAAGTTGGAAAACCATTTCAATATAAGCTGTTAAAATTATTAGCAAATAAATCTGATAGGAAGTATCTCTATCTTTACATAGTTTTCTGTATTTCGGAAGCATCGAGATCACTTACAAAGTTACCTCCTATACTTTGCTATTATGTCTTCTAAACTGAAGAAACATGACAGTCATTACAATGCTCAAACTATCCAACACACACACACACACACACACACACACACAGCACGTAGAAACGGACAAACACTTCTAAATGGTCCAAAGGGGAAGCAAAAATTAATTTATTAAATTCCTTTTGTATTGCATTTGACGCAGCTAGCAGCAAGCCAATATCGATGTACAATTAATTCACTCCGTAATACAGTTCTACTTTTTTGGCGAATACGATAAAACAAACTGCAAAGATGATCGAAAGTTCTTCGTGTCACACAGAAGGGATCTTTATAAAGTATTTGGGTTCACAGATATATATATATATATATATATTATTATTATTTATTAATTATTATTATATATATTATATATATTATTATATATATGCATATATATGACCTTTTTGCTAAATGCTAAAAGCAGCACTGTACTATATAAAACATAAAACCAACCACATAAAATAGAAGCATTTGCATGCTAACAAAATTAATGGTCTTAGCTCTTTAAGAGATTAAAGAGCATATTGGCAATTGCTCACTTTATTTTTTCTGTGAACTGGTGCAGGTGAAGCCCAAACACCCAAGGCATTCTATTGGATNGATATATATATATATATATATATATATATATATATATATATATATATTATTATTTATTTATTATTATTATATATATATTATATATTATTATATATATATATGCATATATATGACCTTTTTGCTAAATGCTAAAAGCAGCACTGTACTATATAAAACATAAAACCAACCACATAAAATAGAAGCATTTGCATGCTAACAAAATTAATGGTCTTAGCTCTTTAAGAGATTAAAGAGCATATTGGCAATTGCTCACTTTATTTTTTCTGTGAACTGGTGCAGGTGAAGCCCAAACACCCAAGGCATTCTATTGGATTGAAAGGAAGTAGGTGTTAGTAAAACGTTAGTTAGTTAATGGTTAATGGTAACAAATGTGGATATACAACAACTTTACGAAGCAGGTACCTATTAATGAGATTAGTAATTAGTAATTAAATCCGTTGTTAGTAGGATAAATTCAACAAAATACTACTCAAGTAAGACTGCACACAAATGACTCAAACGCAATGAATAATGCAGTCGATACTAATGAAACAAAGGGCTTTGTATATCATGGCATAACCTTTTTCATCAGATTATATAACAGCACAAAATACAGAGTGTCCACGAAGTCTTGTGCACTTTTCAAAAATGTATAACTTTATTATTAGTATTTGCGTTGGAATACATCTATATCAAGGACCAGAAAAAATAAAACCTTTAAATTTTTGTGAGATTGCTTTATTATATATATTCTGGTATATTTAAGCTTCCACATGCCCCGTACCATTAGAATTACAACAGATAATACATTATTCCATATCTTTAAAAATATTTTCTATCTGACCGAGCGTAAAACCTGAAATCATGTGATTAATTATTTTAGCTTTTAAGTCTGCGCACGATCAAAGTATAGTTGTAACTGTCTTCCTCGCAAGAGGCTGTGACATCTCAACATTATTACATTAAGTGATTTCGACATACATTATATTTTAGTCTTCTCCACTTTTGCTATCCAATTTCAAATTTTACATACATTCAATACATACAATCGGTTCTTTTTTATTATCGTGCAGGTCTGGAAGCATCCTCCATGATGGTGGGCTTCCCCCAGATGTCTGGCTAGCTAATTTTATAAATGATAATGTAGGTCGTCCGTCGTAATGTGACCGTCCGTTATATAGAAGACTTTTTTAAAAATCCAAATAATGGATCTCCTTTGGCAGAGGTGAGGCAAATGAAAAGAAACAAATAGTAACAAAAACTAAATGGCTCATTTTTATTATTATTCATCTCAAAATTTTCCCGTTAAACATTGAAAATTTTTTATGATCGATTAATGGGGCAAAACTGGGCACTGACTATTTTGTTACTTTTTTCTCTAAATTAAAACTTCGCAATGATTAAAAAAAGCTAAATTAACGTTTTAAATCATGTACAATTAATCATAAAGCCAGCACATTCATTATTGCTATGTATTGCAAAAGGACTAAATTGTTCACATTAAGAAGAAAAAACACGGGAAAAAACAAGTACGGCATCACTACATTTGCAGCTGCTATTGCGAAGATGTGAATTTGCCATGTAACATGAGCGTAAACTCCTAAACAAGTTATGGTGTACATAACGTCTGCTGCTTACGTGAACTTGTGGATATTGGTTCAGCAGCAATCTTGCAGTAACAGAAAAGCACTTATTTCAAAATGAATTTTTATTTTTGTTTAAAAAATAGTAAACCACTATTTTACGCAATAGCATTTTTTACACGGCCTATAAAGAGGAATAGGGGGGGGGGAACCTAATTCAGTCGGATACATAAGCCATGTCAATTTTCGGATAAAACAATGTTTCTGGTATTAATGACGAAATGTTGGGTTAATATCTAATACAAACTACCAGTTCCACATCAAGTTCATTTTGGGGTATAACAACAGGGGTGCTTCAAAGAACTCCAGGCAAAATTGATAATTGCTATCTTAAAAAGAAAATAGAAGTTGTCAGCAAAAATAATTTCTTATTAAACAATAACTAAAACTGACATTTCATACCTTGCTTTTGGCTGACCGCGGAGTATTAAGCGTTGCAAATTTTTGTTTTGGATTCATAGGTGGGTAAGGGCTGTAAAAAATGTAGAGGAACAACTATAGCCTTAGGTTTGACAAAAACAGAAAAGGTAAATGGAACCAATTAACTGCATCAGACCCATTTTCTTCCCCATTTATCTATTAACCTTTATTTATGTCTAACAAAACACTTGTCTTACCAATTCCTACGTATGCGATCAAACATGGACTGTAAGTGAGCAAGACAAAAGAACATTACTTTCATTCGAAATGAAATGTCTCAGAACAAGAACGGGTGTTTCACTTCTGCAATGAATAAAAATTTCAATAAATAAGAAAGGACCTCTATGCTGAAAAAACAACCATTGACACAATAAAGTAAAGACGTCTCAGGTACTTTTAAAATGTCAACCGTCTACCTAGGGACAGCGCCATACACCAAGCCTACAGCGGAAACTTCAACAGAAATCGACCAACTGGGAGGCCACCCTAAAGATGTACGGATCAAATCAAGAACAATGGTCTCCCAATACCAACAGCAGAACGACAAATAATGAATCGTCACAGATGGCGTGCACGAAATCGACAGAGAGTAAGGGCAATTTATTCCGCCTATGCTATTATTTAGTAAATCATTGTTTGTGATAACTTCAACCCCGAAAATAACTACAACACCAACAATGTAAAACAAATAAAATCTATGAATGAATGTATGGAATACCCAGGAACTTTAGTAGGTACTAAGCAAACCTATCTATAAATTTCACAAAAAAAGTAATAACAAAAACCAAAGTCAAAAATATAATTAAGGTTTTAGAAATGTAAAATATAGAAGTAACCTCACGTTTTTAAAAAATAAAAATATCTAAGTGATCCCCATGCAACAGTCAACGTGGACAATACCAAAGGCCATCAACCGAATCAGTACTTATATTAATTTTTATAGATGTCTTGTGAAACGGTAACGGAGTTGTGACTTCCAAAGAACGCATGACGTTAAAAGTTTGATGCAGGAAGCGGGAAAATATGAAACCTCACAAAACCCAACCGCAGTATAAGGCAGGAAGTGTAACCAACTAATGAATTGTCCGTTGTGCAGATCCAAGCCCCAGAACAAATGAAAGTGGAAAACATGAAACCATAAGAGAAAAATAGAATTTAAAAAATCCGATTGGTGTTAAAGCGGTTTTGCACCTTTCCTTAAAACATATTTTACAACCCTCTACCACGAAAAGCTATCATTTAAGTAGGGGCATCTGGAAATCAAATAAGAAATGCATTAAAAAATAAAAGATGGGGAAAAAATGGAGATATCAAAAAAGTGCTTTGAACACTTGCCCCATTATTATTGCATTATCTCAAATGCTTTTTTTAAAAAAAACTACCACATCCATTATTTTTAAAAGCTTGGAAAATTCACACCCAAAAGTATTTCATCAATTACAGTTTATAAGAAACCACTTCTTGAGACTCAGACTAATGCTGTCATAGCTTTTCACTTTACTTGCGACAAATCTTAATGATTTAACATCTTATACAGTGCTAAACGTTTTCAATAATAAATGATTCTGCATTCGATACACGCCTTAAATTTGGCATTCAAAATACATTCAAAATATTATGTGTGGGGAACCGTCCTAACACTTTATTATTTAATTGCAAAAACAACACCATTTATTTTCTTTCAGGAGAAATTCTAGATCTTTAAGGTGAGAAAAAGTATACACCTGTTCTCCATTTCCTCTCCGTATTTTTATGGAAAGGTTTCATACAACAGCTGCCATATTCTGTTTGCTAAAGTCACTTTTTGGCCAATGATATTTAATATTCTAAATTTTTAAATCTTGTTCGTGTAAAGTGTTTTTAGTTTCCAGCAACAAAAAATCTGTGGCACGCCCCAGCGGGGTCCAACTTTAACAGCACGATTCATTTCACTGCCAATTACTATACTGCTAAAACCTAATTAAAAGCTGCATAGGCAATTATTTATAGGCAGATACTACAGTGCTTCTTGAGGTAACCTAGCACCCACTTATAACATAAAAGGACCGTCAGTGTATTCAGAGTTTTGAGTTAATACCTTGTGGCAAGAGATTATTTCATAAAGCTGCACCTGCATACACTGTATCAGACAAAATCAAAATTAATATTCACAAGATTACAAACTTTGGTCTTTTTGTTCAGTGATTAAGTGTTGCTGTATTTAAAAGTAAAATGTAATACAGTCGCTATACCGGCAAGCATATGTAAACAAACAACACAATGTCAATGTATTTTAAAGTTTGGGTTAATACAGTGAAGGCACCGGAAATCTGGCATAAAACTATCAAATGGCGCGTCATCTGTGTTAATAAGTTGAAATTTATCGCATCATTAATAAAATTATCAGTTTGAACATTTGAACAGTGAAGCATTACTGACCCATTTTAATAAAAATTATGTCACACTATCAGTCAGGGGTTTATTTCAACCAACGCCAACACTAAAACCGATTCAATGCTTTTCCATACTTTTCGGTAAGAATTTAAGGGTAAGTTTTGAGATTTTTAGTTTCGAAAAATCAAGTATTAGGCTATTATATTAAATACATTAGTTAGCCGCCACATGTATGAAATTTCGTATGAAATATGAAGCTTTTTATCACTTAATCAATAATACATATAGTCTGCAAGTATTTCTTAATTAAGAATGGAACCATAAGTTAAGCAGGGGTCTTAGGAATGAATTACCTTACATGAATGCTACAAAATTTAAGGGGAAATATACGTTAAGAAAAGAAAAAATATTACGCCGAGCAGTAACACAGCTTAAGTTACTAATAAATATAACACTGAGACAACAAGTCTCTTTCACAAATGAAAAAGAACATTCTAGAGAAATTGACAATAACTAAAGATTGATTGGCGCAGGTGCAATGGCGGGCTGAGACAGACACATTCAAGATCCTCAATGTGCACTGACTCAAGCTTGCTTCCTTTCTTAGAAGCAACCAGTGCATGCAGACTGTGTGACATTATGGTAGCTAACATCCGTATCTAAAACGCAAACACAGGTTGATAATTACATTGTGTAGTTCATTCTTTTTCTTTATTCAATGTATTAGTTTCTGACAGACAATGGAATTTACAGCTTATTTTGAATGTTCTTGTGGACCTCATAAATGCTACGAAAATCGACGCATGAAATTAACTTATTTGACAACATCCTTACCTTAATGCAGGGTACAAATTTGGAACAGTCTGTTGCCTTGACATATCCCTACAAAATAAAAACAAATAGAAGTATAAATAACGTACATGATGCCAATGCAAGAACGAGACAATTATATTCAAAATAAAATAAAATAAAACCCGAAAAACAACGTCCTGTAATAGGAAATCCTGTACTTTAAACACATAGGAACAAACCAAGTCAACGTGAAGTTACAGCAAGATAGCATTGGCATTATTAAGAGGCGGCATACCGAGATGATAAAATGGTGACAAAATGTAAAAAAAAGCTGGCATGGAAGCAGAGGAAGTGGCTAATATGTAGTTACTGATTAATAACAGATGAAGAATATCCTCAAAATATAGTTCAACGGACGAGATGCAATTTCACTTGTTAGCTCTACCTTTATTTAAAAGCTTTTATCAACATTTTTACAACAGAAATGTGAAATCAACGATTTAGTTTAAGTGCATAGCTAAGACTCAGTTGCATCCCCGTCGTCGTTAAACATCTTAGTCGCGCATAAGGGTTTAAAGGCTCAGGTTTTGACTTTGCAATGTTAGTACTCCGTTGTCATTCTTGTGCACTTTGTATTCTTGTTGACATTCTTTACCATGTTCTTAATGTTATTTATCTTGTTCTCGACTGTCCTCTTTGCTGCTTTCCCATTAACCATCATTCCGACTTTAGTAAGGAGATACCTGAACGATTGTACATCCCAGGCATTTTTTCTGCTATATGTCTAAAACATAAAAACTCTATCCCCACGACATCACAAGACGTGATCCACAACCATTTTGGCTTTTTCCTAATTTTGCAGAAAAAAGTCTAAAAGTGGTACTTTTCCTAAAATTTATTACCATCATCCAAGGTTTACTCTCATACGTCGCAATAAAGAAAAGCAATAATTTTAACAGTCTTTCCATAGTTTCTAACATGAGTCGATTCTTCTTATTAGATAAAATAGTATTAATCACGTTAAAAAAAACAACCACCACCACAAAATCTTGCCAAATAAAGGTCAGGACCAATTAGAGTCCAATTGTCAAAAAAAACCCCAAAACCTGTCTGATAGAAGGCATATGTGTCGTACTATTGGTTTTGTCTACAAATGTGTTGTTTCGTTCAACAATCAGCCAGAAAGTTCTTTTTTAATTGGAGGGAAGGTGTGGGAGAGGGCTAGTAGAAACCTGATATCGTTAACATGTCAAGTAATTCAATCATAAAAAGTACTCAAAAGTAATGTTATCTAAGTATGTGTGTCAAGACATTAATAAAGGGGGCAGCAAAGGCAACTTAAATGTTTGATTATGAAAGCTACAAATCTTGAAACGATGCCTGTTATGCTTGGACGAGAAACTAGAAATCACAGCCTATAAAAAGCACAATTACTTAACAAACGAAATGAATTAATATAAAGTCTCATCATAGGAACCAATACGCTTTTATGAAATTCAAGAGCAAAAAACAGTCTTCCGGGAATTGTGTAAAGTGTGACTTGTGTAGTATAGAACTGTTCTGTATGTAACCATATCGTGTCCCTTACGATCGTTAAATACCTGAAACTTTTAGTTGCACAAGAAATGTAATTTTAAACTCCAAGTAACACGATTTTGTTTGCTACAAAGTGGCACAAAAAACAAACAGTACATACAAAGAACATTAATTGGACAACAACGAGATGGTACGAGTCAATTATGACAGCAAAAAAAATTTAATTCAAAAAGGCATTAAAGCAAAAAGGGAAAAAATAAATGAGCTCAAGATCAAGGAAAGCAAAAACGAAGATATGAAATGGTATTTCCAGAAAGGTAAGTATTGACAGTAAATGAAAAGCTAGCCTTGTCACCACACGAGACGCGCAAAATAATTGGAGATTGATCGATCATAAAGAAGAACTATGTTACAGGGGTCTCGGGCTTCTGACCGACAACGGCTGCTTTACACAAGTGTTACTGATACCACACACTCAGCATTCCCGATGTTGAAGAGATCTTAAATGACATGGTTAGAATGGCTTCAAAGAAAACGATTAAGAAAGGAAAGGGACAGGAAAGAAGAAATAGATCATACAAAAAACAACAAAAAACAAACAAACAAAAAAAAACTTGTAACGCGAGAAAATTATTATCTTTCCGAGTAAGGCGCCAATCTCACTTCCTAGTTAGCACTTTGATGACACACTATTACAAACATCCTACATCATAATAGAAAAAAAACCTGCGGTGTTTTGTCTCATCACGTTTCAGAAAACTGATGTATTTATCGAAACACTCGATAGCAGTACTCTGTTTATGAAATATATTGTGAAATTTCTTCAAAATCTCATCACAAGAAGTACCCTGTTATACCATTCTTCAAAAGTTCTTGGCCCTTTACAAGAAAGTCATCATACCGATAAGATGCACCAGCGATGCGAAGTAGCTTCGTTGATATGGAACCATAAGGTACATGCTCTGGGAAGTTACCAGATAGATCAGGCATTCTGACGACAAAAAAAGGAAAGTCAGCTCTCTTGTCAATGAGTTTATAAACGAAAATACCGTCTTCGACGTCTACCTCCACGCAAGTCCCATAAGTATCTTTGTGTTCGCATTTTAGTAAGAGCTCCTTTGGATTTATTTACCAATAACTTTTCTCAAACTCATCGTGGTCAATGATGCAACAAGCGTCATCAATAAATCTAAAAGAATGCTTAAATTTTTATATATACACGCCAGCATAATGTAATCGTTGTTAAATAATCTAGTTTCTTTGAGCTCCTGTTGAAAACAAATTGTGGGTGGTGAGTAATTGAGGAAACGGTGTTTGTCTGGTGTTGTTAGAGATTACTGGTAAAAATAAAATCGCAAGCAACGGGTGGAGTATATTTACAACAAGACAGTATAAAAAAACCTGTATTTTGCAACAAAAGCTTACCTGCCATGGCTCTTTTGCGGTGGAGGTGTTTTTGGCGGTTGGCTTCCAGAACTGTCCTTATCAATATCACTTAAGTCGCCTGTTAAAAAAAAGGGGGAAAAAGCATAAAGAAAAAAAAAGAAACGTCATTTAGTCTTCTAAGTGAATTCTATTGTTAAAAAAATGTTAAACAAAAATAAAAATGCAGGCTTATCTTTATTTATAAAGGCTTTTTGTTTAAAATTTTGACAAGGCAAACATACAACAAAATTAATAAACGCAATGTTATCGTCGATAGTAAATCTGAAGCTTTCTCGCTGATCGGAAACTAAGGTTTCTTCGTTATCGAATTACTATTAGTACAGTGTCATTTGGCAAAGAAAAGGTGGTGAGTACTGAAGCAATGCGGTTTTAAAACTGCTATTTGACACAATATGTTATTAGATATAACTTGTTTAGACACATAACAAGACCCCTTAGATACACTAACCCAATCCGGTAAAATGAAGAGAAAGTACAGGAAGACAGCCTACACATTCTATTTGCAGTAAAAAGTGTACATTAGAACACAATATTACGCACAAATATTTTGTAAATTGATTATTAAGTAAAATGTTAGCTAAGAATAAACTTACTTAAACTTGCACATCTCTTTAAATGTTGTCTTGTTGGAGGCCGTCTGTTTTTCTGTGGAGGAGGCCGGCTGAAATCTCTGTCTAGCCGTTCTGTCTTCTTTATTGGACTCACTGTCAGCCGCACACTTTTTCTGGCTGATTTTGAGGCCTAAAGTTAGATAACATATCGAAAGCTACAATATATAGTTTTCTACGTGGGTAACATCTACGGCAAGTATACAACCTACCTTATTCACAAATCAAGTAAACCCACGATTAACAAATACCTCATTTTGTGAAATTAAAATGCAGCGTAAGTTTGGAAAGTCATAAAGGCACATATAACTATTGCTACAAAATATATTATAAAAATTTACTGTCAATCCAGCTTTCTCCGTTATGACAGTGGATGTACACCATCTAGCAATGTTTAGGAACAACGTATTCAGCAATATGAAACAAGCCAGGTAAGGTAAATGCTGGAACATTTACCGTTTGCACATGCACAAGAGCGAAATAAATTAGAATTCCAACATAATTATTATAATTGCCGTTATTATAATTATTATTATCATTATTATTATTACTATTATCTTTATCAATATGACCTTTTTTTAGTGTTACTAGTATTGCCACTTTTAATCTCTTTAAATAAGTAAAATTCAATTGTTGCAGATATTGACTTCGTAAAGCTTAAAACAAATAAAAAATTCACTTGAAACAACACTATTACTTTTCAGATAAACTTATTTACAAGGTAAGGGAAAAAATGAAACAAAATGAATAAGCAACAACAAAAATTCTCAACAGCAAATTTGACGAAAACCAGAACTTTCCCTGTATCTGGAAGTAATCATTTAGCTAAAAGAATATGTTGACTGTATAACAGCAAAAGCTATGTTATCATTAATTCTCAGTCATCACGAATAACTAATTAGTAATATCACTGACAAGAGTTTCAAAATTGCAAATACACTAAGGTCTTGCCTTTCCTGGGTGTGTTTTTCTGAGTACTTAAAAATAGTTTACCTGGACCTCAATTAGTTCTGCCTCCAGTGATACCCCAGTAATGGCAAAAAGCTCGTTATTTTCTTGTGAGACAAAAACAACCTTCCCGCTGCAGGCAGACTTGGTATTTTGAAGTTTTAGAGAAATTCTTTTGGTCATTGAAGGCCCAATGCACTGAAAGGATTTTATCAACTTGTCGGAGTATGGCATTAAGATCAAGCATAAGATAAAAAAAACCCCAAAACAAACAAACAAAATCGCAAAACTAATTTATTCATTATCAGTAACTTACACGTCTATTATGCAGGAAATTTTCCTTTTCGTCTTTTCTTCCCTGTTAACAAAAATTCATGACAGAGAAATTTTGAATAAATAGCCAGGTTCTTTCAAAAATAAATTATCAACACAAAAAAAAATGTGCTGTTCCAAGGAATTTTCTTTCTTTCTTTTTTTTCAATGTAAAAAAATTAAGGTTTCTGTAAATTCAAACAATACCATAAGTCAAAATACAAGCTAACCATGGTTTTTAATGGGAGATTGTAAATAGTTGCGAAAAAAATTGCCCATTACAATTGGTAAAAGCAATTACTGACTGCTGCAGATGCTGATGAGATGCTATATCATGCACGGAATAGATAAGGGTGCTAGTCAGCACTGAAATACAAGGCTCCGATTTTGCAAAAACAATACGCGCTTTCTGCACCTAAATGATTTTTGTTCTGTTTTTTCAATAGCAAAAGAAGTCAACAAATAACTCATGGTACGGGGCTATAAAAAACGGTTGCTAGAAAAAGTACAAAAAAAAGAAGAAGAAAGAAATGAAAAAGTCCGGGCCAAGGGAAGTAGAAAAACACACTAGCATTTAAATGATGATCATGTGAGTTAGGCTGTAGCTTTTAATTGTACTTTAAGAAGACCTGCTGATAACCAGGTACATAATACATTTTATACAGTTTCGTTATCTGGGATGGGGTAAAAGTGGTGTAAATATGGCCTAAAAAGTACGAAAGTATCAAAAAAGGACTTATTTTAAAGTTTGTCTCCAAAATATTCTTCTTCTAAAGGGACCATAAATTCAATACTAACTTTCAAAGCAATTACTTACCCTTTTCAGTGATCTCCTTTCTTGTTCCATGGTCTCATCCTTTTAAAAAAATGGGCAAGACATTTACAACCTGTATTGTGATTTTTGACCAATTCTGAAGAACACCTTTTCAGCAGAATTCAAATACACTTGGTAAAATTAATACGACTAAGAAAATTTCAAGGCAATGAAAGAAAAGATGAAGGGGGCAACAAAAAACAAGAAAAAAATGGGCTGGGTTAACAATATTCTAAATACTACCAGATAAGCTACAAGAGACGCGTCGAACGACGCTGATTTCCCAACAGAAAGACCTACGATCAGGTGACAGGGGATAATTTTATTGTTGGTTGTAATTATCGATACAATGCTCCACAACATCTACTGTGATGTAGATGTTGATTAGATATAAAAATGTATAATGCAAACATAAAAAATAACCAAATAAATTATCCTCTAAAAACTAAAAGTCGTTTTAATTATTTCTATTATTTTTTGTTTATGTGCCGTATCTATCCCATGGAGCAGAAATCCCTTTAATACCTGGTCTCCAACTTTTACATTCTTTTAAAATGGACAGCTTTTTACAGACTAAGTTAAATACGTTTTCGTATTCTTAATTTATTACACTTTACCAAAAGATACCCATTATTGTAATGCCACGCCTAATCAGTCGCTGCAACTAAACAACGGATAATAAAACTTACCTTAAGAAAAGTAGGTATTTTTTCCTGGTCATTTAAGAACTAGATCTGTGCTTTACATCTTAATCCCTTGGCCTTTAAAAAAGTACTAAGGGGCAAATCCTAGATTGGAATTTTTATTATTTTCTATATGGTGGGCATTGAAATTCATAAAGAGCAGAGAAATGTTAATGATGAACTGGTGAACATCATAAGCCAGGCTGGAACAAATACTTCATCCACTTAAAGAGATGTATCAACCAATCTATTGTCTGGGCTGGAACATTTCTATGAAGGGAACTTATAATTTTAATGCTTACACCCTTGGTCCAGATCCTCTGCATGAAGCCAACCAATAAACTCTTGTGATATTCTAAAGTTCTCCTACTTGGAAGGAACCCAATCACTTACCTTTAGATCAACACAAGATTACAATCATTCTGAATCACCAGTCACGTTTATTGCTTTTAATAACTTTTGTTATGGCTTCTGGTAATGAATATTCTTCTTCGTGTTCTGCTTTAAAAACATATTTAGGCTGTGTTCATTCCTAATTGATTTCTGGGAGTTTGGTTTCCTTGTTAATTCTTAAAGTCAATGCTTTTCCACTTAAGGAATCCACAAGGAACCTCTTCCGCAAAACTTGAGCTGCACTGGCGTCTGATTCTTCAGTCCTTTTAAAAATTACAATCTCAAAACTCCATCAAAAGGGGTTTTTTGTATTAAAACAGTATTATGGCTAAAATTAAACTTGTAAATTGCGGACTGAAAATAAGAACTGCTGTCATAAACAGCAAAAGAAGCAAGTAATGATGTAGACTACAGAAATACAGTGACAAAAACTGCAAAGAATTGGACTATTAAAAAACTGCAACTGACTGAAATGCTTCTACGATTTTTTTTTCTTTCTACTACTACATATGCTTCTACGCAGTACAAAAATCTTACTGTTTCAATAGGAATAACAATGTATTCATTATAAAACTTATTATTATTTCGTTTGATGTGGAATTAATAGATTTCTTTTAATTTTGAGTCACTTAAATATTTATTCATTATATTAATTTTAATAAAATTTAACTGAAAGAAAATGTTTTTGAAACTTCTTATAACTTGTTCAAGATCTCTATGAAAAGTGAGTTATTTAAAAGTAATTGCACGATAGTTAAATATTTAAAATTTATTTACATATAATCCATAAAAATTATCCGGTTTCACCAAATGAAAATACTTTACACAGTCAATATCAATAGCATAATAAACAAAGGACACAACCTATCTATCTGAATCATAAAACTACTACATCAACTTAATCTTACTTTACAAACTTAACAAGTTAACAATACATGACAAATATTGAGATCAGTTCTCTCGTACCAATAATTCTCCAGTTTCATCATATTCTGAGGATGAAATAATAGAGGCTGATTCATCTATAGTACAGCTAAAAAGGAAAAATAAGAAAAAAACATATTACACCTGTACGAATGTAAACAAATAATATATTACTTTCATCAGTCCAACACATACTAGCATGTAAAACGGACGTTAAACCGAATATGATGATGATGATGATGATCAGTATATGAGTTAGGCAAAAGCTAATCCCTAACTGCAATAACCACACCCCAATGGTGAAGAAGGAAATGTGCACTGGGTAAAACACTAAGTTAGCATGATCAAAAATTTCTTTAGAATGTGTTACAAAAAGATCTATTCTTATAGGCTCGTGTTACTTCAGGATTCAATATGTAGACATCTGTATGTGTGAAATGGTTGGTTCAACATAGAAGAAAATTTATTCAACAGCTCTTTCCCGGATCAATAGTGACGCAAATACCTCTGCTATTTAAGAAGAAGAAACGCCAAAAAAGAAATCAGAGTGCATGTCAAAATTTATATCAAAATGTAGGACTGGGGTAACTTAGTTTGAGCCTGTTTCACTGCATTTTGCTAGGTATCCTACAAGCGCTTTAGTATATCACACTTGTAATAATGCTTAATTTGACAAAATTCAGAATTACTAAAAAAATAATGCTCACAGGAAATGTGTAACAGCATGCAATCAAAGATATATTGAAATAAAGGTTCTTGGTAAATAATCTTGCTTTGATATATAACACAGAGAGTCCACAGCAAAAAAATAAAAAATGAACGTGATGAAAACGTAATGGAAGGCTCCTGAATGTCTTGAGTATGTTCAAGATGACCAAATTCCTTAACGTGTGGGGTAAGATTTATCAGATTACAGGGACAGGCGGATGTCTGAAATTTGTATCCAATATTTTGTACCAAAAGTCAGAATAGAAAGCAAACTGAATGATTTAGTGACTAGCACTTCACAAAATGTGAAGTTATTTCGAATTTCTGCAAATCTTTATTCCCGAAAAACAAAAATCCAAAGCTAAAAATTTGTTTTTTCATGCTCTTAAGTTATATAGATTAACAATAATATTCAAGTAAATTTATTATTATTATTATTATTCTTTTGGGTTATCCCGTCAGGGGTTGCAACAATGGAATAGTGTTCTCCATAACTGCCTTATCTCTGGTGTCTTCTGCAGAGTCCAACCATCCTCATGTGCTTGTTCACCAAGCCTGAGAATCTCTTTTTCTGTCTCCCCTATTTCCTCTTTCTTGGAGGTATCATGTGCATCACTTGCCCACATATATACTCCTCATCTCTCCTTATTACATGGCCAAACCACCTTAAGCTCGATTTCCTGATCTTATCACCTAGTTTGGCCATTCCTGGAGTGTCTTGCATGATGTCATTATATTCAAGATAATATTCTTTAAAAGCATTTGATTTTTTGACAAGAACATTTTGCCTAATGTCACTGGAATATGTTTGTAAATCTCTTTTGTTTCCCTTATTCGAACTCTGATGCCAGTTCCTTGTTATTAAAACCAACTAAGTATAGTGGGTTTTAATTCCTTTAGCAAATAAATATTTTGTTCCATCTCTACAGCTATTTACAATACCTTTCATTAAGCAGGCTTTCCTTGTGAAGATTTAGTTGAGATTCAGTGACTCTGTGTATCTGTTCAAGGGTTTGCCTTTCAGCAGATGTCAAACTGTTTCCTCCATCCTTGTCATTTAAAAGCTCTTTGATGAGGGATAATTGTCTTTCCTTAAACAAAAACAAATTGACATGAGATGACATAATTTAATAGAGAAAAATAGTACCCAAAAAAGTAAACTTCCTAAATCCTTGTCTGAATAACATGTGAAAAAACTAATGATGGAAAGGGTCTTCTATACAAAAACTGAATTCCTTAAGTCCAGAAAAGCTGACAAACAGGTTCTCATATATGTGTATTCTCCTTCATCTTATGCAGCATATCCAGTAATGATGCTGAAATTTAATCTCTTTCACGATTCCCACAATAACTTCAAAATAGCTTCTTAACTTTTTTGTGTGTGTTTCTTTCCACTAAGATGTACTACATTTTTTTATTTAAAGGAAAAATGTATAACAATAATAATAACAATAATAATAATAATAATAATAGTAATAATAATAACAAAAATAAAAATAATGATATCATCATCATATTCAGTTTTACATCTGTTTTACATGCTGGCATGCATTGGACAGTTCAATAAAATGGACTTTAAGTCTGTCCTTTACTAACTCTTTGGTGACACCTTTCTGCTTCAAATCTGATTTGATTACTTCCTCCCATGTTTCCTCTGGCCTCCCTTTCATTCCAGCACCTTCCCTTTCATTGATATGCACTTCTTCAACTAATAATTGCCATCTTTTCTTTCCAAACCAACAAAGCTATCTCTTCTGTATGCACTCACTGATGCTATCCAACTTTAATCTTTTCATGAGATCCATGGAGCTTAACCTGTCCTTCAAAGTTAAATTACACATCCACCAAATCACTCTAATGCTATTTCTTTCCATGCAGCTCAGATCTTCTGCTTTCACAGGCCAAGTTTTGCTGCCACACATCATAACACTCCATACACCTGTTTGGTAGACTGGTTGGAAAACATAAAACTGTACTGGTTAGCAGTGGCAATAGTCCACAGAACTTACTTCAACCACTCCTTGCCCTTGCAGTCAAACTTGCACCTGCCCCTGCACTGGCATTCATGGTGTCACCAAGGTAACAAAATGTCTTCACCACTTAAACTTCTTGACCATCAAGATGCACATTTGGAATCTCAAAATTGGCAACTTAGACCTCCACTCACACTTTCTGCGGTTAAAAGTGGAGTTCTCTGACAACCTTCCTTTTATCCCACTGCACTTTTTATACATCTAGTGCTTGCATGTAACACAAAAAAATGAGTTACTTCTCACTCCCTTCCCACTAACCAAGCACAGAAATTTTCCCTTTGTTTTAGGCTTACCAAAATCAGAGCAGTTGACCATGACTTTAGGGTTTTTTAAGTTTACTCTCAAGCCTATGCTTTCCATACTCTTTTCCCACATTTTCAGCTTTTCCACAAGTCCCTCAGCAGTATCACTTGCCAAAACTAAGTCATCAGCATAAAGCATTTCCTCTGAACACCCACTGCCAAACTCTTTTGACAATGCCTCCAAGATGCAGATAAAAAGTAATTGGCCCAGTACAGATCCCCAATGTACACCAACTCCCACACTGAATCTGCTGGTGAAAGAGCCATTGATACTCACCAAATCATTGGATTCTTGTACATTGCCTAGACCACTTTTACCAATCACTTACATGCTCCCAATTTCCTCAAACCCTAACAAACCACATCTCTTGGAACTCTGTCAAATGCTTTTTCCAATTCAACAAGGGTAAAGGTGCTCTTTTTCTTGGCCAGATACTTTTGCTCAACTGTCTCAGAAAGAAAATGGTATCAGTTGTTTCTCATCCAGGCATGAAACCAAATTGCATCTTGTCAATGTCTATTTCATTCCAGATTTGTTTTTCAATTAACCTCTCTAAGCAGGTCTCTTAGCTTCCATATATCCTCCCTTTACAACAGTGCAACATTTCCATTGTTTCCATAACTTTCTCCTCTCTTTCACACCACTGACTCATTCCACCATCAATCAACTGATCATAGAACTTGATCATAGAACCTCTTCATTCAAAACACATTGAGGAGCATAAACTGATACTGCTATCAGTACTGCCTCACCAAGCATTAAATTATGCAATAATAATAACAACAATAATAATAATAATAATAATAATAATAATAATAATAATACGAAGAAGAAGACTGTGTTTTGTATTATTCACAAGCTCATGCTCAAGATCTGTACATACCTGAGGTCAATAACAATCACAATCTCTAATGGAACATCAATGGTTGAAAAGGTTTGGGGCCTTCTGGTCTTATATTCATATTATGAACAAAAATACTTTCAGCAAAGAAATAAACTATAATCAAATNAAGAAGAAGAAGAAGAAGAAGAAGAAAAAGAAGACTGTGTTTTTTATTATTCACAAGCTCATGCAATAATAATAACAACAACAACAATAATAATAATAATAATAATAATAATAATAATAAGAAGAAGAAGAAGAAGAAGACTGTGTTTTTTATTATTCACAAGCTCATGCTCAAGATCTGTACATACCTGAGGTCAATAACAATCACAATCTCTAATGGAACATCAATGGTTGAAAAGGTTTGGGGCCTTCTGGTCTTATATTCATATTATGAACAAAAATACTTTCAGCAAAGAAAACTATAATCTATTTTTAAACTATAATCAAATTTTTAAGTCATACTCATAGGAGCCTAGAAATCTATTCTTCTCAACTTGTTACTGTCTAGGTCAACTTAAATTTCACTGGCATTAAGCCTCTTCTTGTAATAATATACAGCTGGATACAAGATCACCATCTTACATCTATACTTCAAAGGCATACAAGTAAAATGTGGTGTAGTATCCATAGTTATTAATCAGCCATTATTGTTAATGTCCTTGTGAGAGATATTTGAGTGGAAGATTATTCTGTAGAGCAGTAGGCAATATGGCAGATACTGAACTACCTTGTCTCGAAAGTCTAAGATACTATATTGATGACGAGTTGACCACAGCTTCCTGCTTTTGATACTAATACAGAACGAACATCACTTGGAATAACATAAAAGAAATGGGTGCAAATGCTGGAAAATTTGTTTGTTGCTCTTGATGTCAAGGACAAAGGTAGACAGAAAGCCTTACTGTTTCGTTTTTGGTGGAGCGAGCCTCTGTGACATTTACTACACTTTTGAAACAGATGAGGTCACAGAGTACAAGCATACCCCACAAACCAGTCCTCATATAAAAAAATATTTTTGAAAAACCACCATTAAATAATGAATAAACCATACATATTGTATAATAAACTAAATTCTCACCCACTCAAATACTTATGCATGATGCTTCACAGGGCTCAATACTGAGCACAAACAAATACACTGTCATGCTTTTTAAGTTAACCACTGACTCAACTCTGATCTCTTAATGTTCCCCTTCCTCCACTTTCTCCTTACAAATTCATTTGACATAAGGAATGTTTTGTGGGAGGTTTTGCTTTATAAATCAAACCAAATTATTCAAAACATATCAAAACTAAATATTATTTACCAAATGATCAACTGATGTTTCTGCTTTCATTCTCTTCTTCATTTCTCCATTAAGTTGGTTTCTGTAAAGTCAGATAAAAGTTATTTAATGTTATAATGGAAAGCCCACAAAATAGACTTTAAGTATATATTAAATACAATTACATAACTGGATTTACTTATGCAAAATAAGAGCCTGAAATGTATAGCTCATCCACATGCTGTTTTAAGAGGAAAACAGATGAAAATTGGTGAAAAATGCAGGTAATTTCATCATTTTAATCTGAATTTGTTGTCGATTTTAAGTATACAGACTTAAGCAAGCATCCCGCACATCCAGTTTGAGTATGTACTCAATACCATGCTTGATCCTCCCATCACTAACACAGAAACCTAATTTTTTCTTGTAGTACACTTCAAAATAAAATTCTTTAAGAAAACCTATTTTCCAATTATTATACTGTTATTATTGCTTTAAGAATTGATTTTTTGCAAACCCTGGGCCAAGACAGTGCCCTTGAAACTGACATTACTGCAACAAATTAAGGAACATTGGTCTAATTTTTAAAATTAGTTAATTAAGTTATTACATATAAATAATTGGAATACAGTAAGACCTTACAAAAGCTATTAAAAATTTTACTTCCACTTTTTATGTAGTTATACCTTGCATGTTTCAATTTAACATCAGCAGCATCTTTCTCTGCCTGTTATTAAAATAAAACAAATTGAAAAAAATGAGCTAGGCATTAGTGTTACAAATTACTGTGAAATGGGCAACAAATATATGTGACAACTATAGCCTACACCAACATACTATGCTTTGCAAAAAAATACTTGTATCATTTAATTTACCAATTAACCATTCTTTTATTTCAAAGCAAAGATTATAAAAAATATCAAGAGTACATCACTATTGATACTAATTAAAAACCACATTAGGTGGGTCATATTTCATACCAGATAAACTCACTCAAACTCAGACAATGATGCTAAACTCAAAGCTTGGAAACAGCACTATGAATCATTACTAAATGAAGAGTTTGCCTGGGATGAAGCTAGTGTGACTGATGCAGTCTCTGTCATTGGGCCTGTAATTCAGATAACTGTTGAAATGGTTGCTGCAGCAATCAAACATTTGAAATCAGGTAAAGCTGCTAGTCCAATGGTTATGTTGGCTGCAAGTGGCTGGTGATTGCATCATTCCTCACTTCCGTAAGTTGATGAACATCATCATACAGCATCATGTGCCAGATGACAGGAATCATTCTCACATCAACCATTTCAAAGGTAAAGGTGACACACTAGAATGTGGTAATTTCTGGGTATTAAAGCTGCTTGAAGTTCTCCAAAAGGTGTTTAAAAGAGTTCTGGGGGTCATAATCAGGTTGCAAATTTTAATTGACAGTATGCAGTTCTTCAGGAAAAGTAGAAAAACACAAGGGCTTGTTCTTTGCTTTTGTTGATTTGAAAAGGTATTTGACCACATTCCCAGGAAGGTGTTATGAAAAATTCAGTGAGGATTTCCACATCAATGTTGGTGTCCACCAGGGATCAGTACTGAGCCCTCTCCTTTTCATTACTGTGATGGAAGCCCTCTCACATGAGTTTGCAACAGGCTGTCCATGGGAACTAATGTACACTAATGATCTAGTCATTATTGCTGACTCCCCAAAGGAACTTCTTAGGAAGCTTGCATTGTGGAAGGTGAAGAGTGAGTCTAGGGGCTTGTGTGTCAACATGAAAAGATGAAAATTTTGCATTGCAAACATGGTGTGAATGGACAGGAAAAATCTGGTAAATGGCCTTGTGGGGTCTGCCACAAAAGTGTTGGAAGCAACTCCATCTACTGTTCTCTTGTCCTACACTGGGTTCACAAGCAGTGCTCTGGCATAAAAGGCAGGTTGGTAGAAAATGCTGAGTTTGTATGTATTGCAAAAACCCCACATCCACCGGAAGTCCAACAAACTTTGCTATTGTTGATGAATTTTTGGAAGTTATCTCTACCTTCTGCTATCTTGGGGATGTGGTAGGCGACAATGGAAGGTGCAAGGATGCAATCACAACCAGGATACAGTCTGCTTGGAAAAAGTTTAGAGAGCTCATTCCTATTCTCACCAACAAGGGCATTCCTCTGAAGTCCCGTGGGAGTGTCTTTGTTGCTGATGTCCAAGGAGTTATGTTTCATTCTAGCGAAACATGGGCTGTTACAACTGATAACAATAACAGGCTTGTAAGAAATGACAATGCCATGGTTAGGTAGACGTGCTCCTCAAAAATTGCAGACAAGCTGTGCATGGCTGATCTGAGATTGTTTTGATATCCCTTCCCTGGTAGTTATCCTCAGGCATGCAAGATTAAGATGGTTTGGACATGTGAAGAGAATTGGATGCCGACTCTTAGCTAGCAACACAGGGTGTTGACTTTTCAGACAGGAGGCAAAAACTGTGGCTGTCCTAAAAAACTATGGATGGACCACATCAAAACTGACTTGCTCACATTTGGCATCTCAGAGTATCTGGCCACTGATCAGAAAAAGCCTGAAGAGCACCCATCAACACCAATTTAAACATGACAAGAAGGCATCCAATGCCAGCTTCTGGGAACAAAAGATGTTAAATTGTGTAGTAAGTAGTCACTAAACTGGGCATCCAATTGGCTAAAATTACTTTAACTGTTAACTGAAAGAAATGGGTAATGATGATGGAGGCTAGGAAAGCACTATGAATCAGTGAATGGACTTTGTGTTAAATAAAAATTTTAACACTGAGAAGTCAAAATATACCCTTTTGGAAAATAGGCATTTTCTTCAGTGTGAAAGTCATAAATATCATGGTCAATCACTGTGGGTCTTGTTTGTAGGCATGGTTGAGGTCAATAAAATGGTAGGCTATCATGTATCATTACACCAATATTATACATATATTTAGCAGCCCACTTAACTGGTTTTTGTTGGGCATTGATTGAATGTCAAAGGTTTTTTTACTAGATATACAACCATAACTTGACGAGTACTGCATACTTGCACATAGAAGAACACCTCAAATATTTCTTGAGAAATCCAGTGATCATACTAGTAAAGCCACAAGGTTTATTTAATCTTTTGCTTGGCATTACTGGGATAAGGAACTCTTGTGTCACTATAGTTAACTAGGTATTTGGCCATGATAATATCACATAACTGAATCTGCCATCATGATTTTGGTCATTTACTTAGAAGTTTGCTCAATTTATTCCTTCATCATTGGTATGTCTTGTTGTGGTCATGCTACTACATATTTTTACATAATGATCAATGTCAACTGCTGGGATTGACTTTACATTTACTATGCAGCACATGGGGTAGGAAAAGGGCTGGACTTTTTCTCATTCAATTAAGCTTCTATTTTATGAGATATTCTTTCAAAAATATTGAAATGATCTGGTAAAATTCAATTTACATTAAAATTCATAAAAAGCCTACCTTCATCCGCTCCTGTTGGTGATCACCCAGACAAATTTCATATTTACATTAATTTAAATGGATACTGATACATACCTTGTATTTTGCCAGCTGTTGCTTAAGAACAACATTTTCTTGTTCTGTAACCAGCCACTTTTTTGTCCACTCTTCTTGGTGTTTCACAAATTTATAGAATTCTGTAGTAATGAGTAAAAAGTAAATATTAAATATTACTTTACAGGTAAACTCTTCTTTATCGTACGTTTCCATGACTATGTTAATTAATAATCTCCAAAGTTTTCGATAAAATGTCTTCTGGTAGTGCCTGAAACCTGTAGGTACTGTCAAAAGGTCAATTAAATAAAGGTCATTGGGCAATGAATCCTGATTTTGGCCAACGATGGAATACATAACAACAAAAAATAAATCTTAGCCTACACTACCAGAAGGGTTTTCAGTTTATTTTCCCTAAAGTCCATCTCGCTTAACATTTGGTCTGCATCCAAACCAGTCAACCGAGTGATCATTTTTTGCATTGAGTTATTTCTGTCCAAGGTGAAACTCGTGCATACCTTGAGGGACTTTAGTAATTTTATATCAGAAACACAGGATCCGAGTTTAGGCTCTGTTTACGCTTGTGTTTGAATGCTTACTTTAAGGCTTTTGAGGTGTGATCCAGCCTTTGTCGACCAATATTTGTTAGATTTACATTTCAAGAAAAGACATCTTTGTGCCCATGCAATAAAACCAAACATTACCTATCCTGTTCTACAAAAACCTTATGACAGGGAGAAGACTTTTCAAAATATAAGCAATCTTGAAACTAGACAAAACCTTGACTAATTGGAAATGGAGTCTAAATGTGAACATGGTTATGGCTACTGAATCTTGGATCAAGGCCAAAGGCGATAACTTGGATAGGGTAAATAATCGATGCATGATGGTTAAAATGGTACCAGTTAACATGTAAAATAGAAGTTTTCCCAACGACCCTATTGATCCAATACGTTTTAATATGAGCAATTCAAGAATTTCTAGCAGAAACTAATCAACCCAAAACATGGATCCAACAAATTAACAGGAAAAGCAAAGTACCATCTACGCTTACCAGTTTCTACTCCCTCTGTAAGAATAGAAGAGCGCCGTACAATATCGTCGAGGCTCTTTAAAACTGATACAAATTCATTAGCCATTGCAACTCAAATTGTTATTGCCTTCCTAATCAAACATAAATATAATTTAAATATTTTGCCGTCATGAGAGACTACCTTCCTCACATTTCTGATGATGATCAACTTCTGACCGTTGGTTTCTCCCGCCAACTCGATGATCGTAATCTCGACCAATCAGATTGTTGGAAAGCGAGATCATATTCAGGGTCTGGTGCACATTCTAACAGAGTTTGTTATGAAAATAATGTGATGACGTTTCTTTCTTTTCACAGGGGGTGCGCCCAGCCAGTGAAATTCGGCCCATGTACTGAGGGGCTTCCACTCGAATTACCTCACCGAATGCTCGTATTCCCGTGACATTTGTATCAAAATTATAAAATTAATTTAACAGTGCTATCACATCTTACAATTGACAAAGGCTTTTTCTTTATTAACAGAAAAAAATAGGCATGACATGCTAAAAAAGTGAATGAAAGCAGATGGAAGAATTGAAGCTGTTTAGGAATACAAGAAATATAAGCGAGAAACAAAGGGAGCAGTTCCTGCAACGAAAGCACGTAGTAGTGAACAGTGGTACAAAGAGCTAGACACAAAGAAGGGCCAGGAAAAGATCTTCAGAATTGCTAAGGCAAGAGACAAAGCAAAGAATGACACAGGAGACATTGCAGTCATCAAGGATGAAAAAGGAAAGGTACTGAAAGAGGGAAGTGAGATGGGCTGAATATTTCAGACAGCTTTTGAACACCGAGAATCATAGGAAAGAATTGGAAGAAGTTGAAGGGCCGGAATTTGACATCAGCGAGGAAGAGGTGAGAGAGGCTTTGAGTCAAATAAAAAGAGGGAAAGCTGCAGGACCATCAGAGATAACAGCCGAGATGTTTCTAACACACGAACAGGAGGGCATAGAGTGGCTCGCAGAACTACTTAAAACGACCGGAAAAAGAGCACCATTATACCGATTTATAAAGGAAAGGGAAGCGTCATGGATTGTGGTCGTTATGGAGGGATCAAACTGCTGGAGCATGGGATGAAGGTCTACGAGCGAGTGTTGGACAGAAAACTGAGGAAGATTGTTGACATTGATGAAATGCAGTTTGGATTGATGTCAGGGAAGGGAGCGACGGATGCAACCTTTGTGCTACGGCAAAGACAAGAGGAGATCCTGGAAGAAAACAGCGTACTTTACACTGCTTTCATCGACCTGGAGAAAGGCTACGATCGAGTCCCCAGATATCTAGTATATTGGTGCTTAAGGAAGAGAGGAGTGGCGGAGAAGATGGTTTGGGTGGTTCAGAGCCTGTACGAGGGAGGACAAACCACTATCTAGTGTAGCACAGGAGAGTGGGCGCCATTGCCCAGCGATGTTGGCCTTTATCAGGGCTCTGCTCTTAGCGCATTCTTGTTTGCAAGTAGTCATGGATACCATCATCAGCTCAGTAAGATATGATGCTGATATGATATCGCCATATCAACATCTTCGGAAGAGGAATTGCAAGGGAAGATACGAAGATGGTAGGAGGAACTGGAAAGCAAGGGCTTGAAAGTAAACAGCAGGAAAACGGAAATACTGGCATCAGCGAAAGAAGGAGAGGTCAAGATCTACAAGGTGTTATTCGGCCAGTTATGCTGTATGGAATGGAGTCGTTGGCACTTAGAAGGGCAGAAAGGAGGTTGCTTGAGACCACAGAGATGCGAATGTTGAGATGGCTTTGCGGTATCTCCTTGCAGGAATATCGGACGAATGAAGATAAGAGAAGGTTTACAAAAGCAGTCAACATCAAAGAAAAAGCAAGAGAAGCTAGACTAAGATGGATGGAGTATGTAATGTGCAGAGAAGGTGACAACGTCATAAAGCGAGTATTCCAAGGAAAGGTGCAGGGGCGAAGAAGTAGAGGACGACAGAAGATGCCTTGGAGGGATAACGTGGAAAGAGATATGAAGGACGTGGGACTACGAACTGGAATGTGGGAAGACCGTGGAGAAGGAGGTGCCGAGCGGCTGAGCCGACGTGAAGTTTGACAAGACTGGAAGAAGAAGAAGAGGACAATGCCGGAAATCTCGGGGAAGGAGGATCGGGCCCTCCTAAAGCTTTGGAGCAAAACGATTTTGTATGGGATAGTATTACTGGGTTTTTTTAAGAAATGGGGACGTTAGTCCCTGGGTTACCGTGATTGTCATTGTATCATGCCATACCCCGTGTGTAATCGTGTCAAGGTCTTTTTCAAATTATTGTTAATGCCTGATACCTGCAAACCTACAAAACTAGAGTGGTGTCATCCTCTTGACGTACCCACTTGATATAATTCTTGTCTTCTGAGGGGCTCGTCAAATGGCGGTGGACGTCATCAGTAGTTCATGTTGGCTACAAATCAATACAGAAAATACTAATTACTTTATAAGAATCTCACTTTCATAATATTTTTTTAGGAGTAAATATATGAATGCCATGGGTAGGGTGAGTAGACCAAAATGTCCCTGACACTGTACCACAACTACGAAGTCCTTGAACAAACCTATGCCATGTCTGTCGAAGAGCGGAGAAAATTGGGTTTGCAAAGATCCATGATAGGGAAAATATTTTCACAGAAAATGGCTTTAGAAACTGGGAAAAGCCATCAGAAAAGAATAAAGATTTAAAAACTGTCCAGCATAGAGAAGTAAACAAGGCACCCACACTACGGCTCTTCATCATCTCGGAAACTAATCAGGGCATATCTACGATGATTTATAGCATTGCACAACAGAAAAAGCAACAAAATCGGTTGATGTTAGAAAAAATTTTGCTGTCATTTCAGTTCCTTTTATGCCAGGGAATGGCGATTTTCGGTTCATGGGATTCTAATGGAGGAATCGAGCACAGTAATTGTATTGCTGTTCTAAGATTTAGCTGTTCAGGCAGAACAAATCTGGATTGGCTTATTAAAATATATAACAAGTTTACTCTTAAAGATTTCCACATGAACTTATTAAGCTACAACCTGATTAGTTATTGACAAAATTAAAATTTACAAATGTAGTACTTTAGTACTATGGCCGACGAACCAAGTGATGTACCTGGGCAAAGACAACTTGTTATTTCTATTAGCTGGCTAGATGGTCAACTAATGCCCTACGAAGAGTATTTAGTCAAACAGGTATTGGAAGGTTTAAAAGGAAAAACTATTTCAGATTATATTTTAGATTTCCTAAAACGAACTGATCTTGATATCTAGGAGGCAAGGGGGATGTTACGATGGAGCAGCAGTCTTGAAGAGAAAGACCAAGTCTGTAGCAACGACCATCAAAAACGAAAATGTATCTTGCTTATACGTACGAGTCATAGTCATCCTCTGAAATTGGCATGTGGTGGCATTATAAAAGGTATATGTGTACTTAAAGAAGTATTTCAGATAACAAGAGAGATTATAAATATTATTCGTAAGTTGTTCAGGAACTATAATAATTTAGAAAATAAATCTCAGACCCCATGTTAAGTACTGCATGACTCATGCCCAAAAAGATGGACAATATGATATGATGCTTTTGTCTCTCAAGAGACTCTGAACCTCTTCAAAGTTACTGAGGATGCCTTCAACAGGCTTTCTGGGTGGGGGGGGGCAACGGATGAAGGCGGCAGGCCTTCAAACAATCAATCAACTTTAACTACTTGTTTTGGTGCAAGCTAAGTTCTATGATAATGAAACAATTTGATAAGCTAAGCCTAACTCTACAAGACCCAAGTCTGTATTCAGCCGAACCTTATGAAATTGCAAAAATGAAAGTGAGTACGCTGAAACGTGACCGGAGTGATGACTCTTTTGAAATATTGTTTTATATTATTAAGCAATTGAACAAAAGCTATGATACTGATAAAGCAACTGTATTTAGGAAAGGAAATGGACCTATGAAGACCACCTGTTATGGTACAATAACAGCCTGTTACTTACGTGATATTCCAAGAGAATTCTGCATGCCGATGTTGCAGCTTTAAATATGGCAACAGGACGAATAACGAAAAAGTTTGAACAAGATGATTTTCAGTACCACTTACACTTAGAACAAATGTTGCTTAAAGACTCTAATGGAAAACTGGAGGAAGGTGAAATAGCCCTCTACACTTTACGTTTCCTCAGTGGTTTTCATTAAGATAATCTTAAAATGGATTTGCTAAATCTAGCTGCTCAAGACCTCTGATGTAAAAGAGCACTTTTAACCTCAGGTCATTTATGAACCGTAGAGATGGTCAAAAATTGATGCCCCGGGCAAAGAAAGCATTGCAAATAATTCTTGTCAATCCTGCTAAGAACTCTGTTAGCGAAAGATCATTTTCAAAAATTAAGTTCTTGCAAACTCATCTCAGAGCTTCCTGTGGAAACTCTCTATTAGTTCACATCATGGCTTATTTAATCCACAAGTAAACCACCATCGCTATTCAACTACACAAATAAGCTAACATGTTTGTTACATAGGTAGAAAAGAGAAAATATGCCTTTGGTCCTTTGAAGATTTTTTTAACGGACAGGAGAAAATTGCAATTAACGCATTTTGTTTTAAAGGAAACTGTCTATAAGAAACCGTGTTCCTGGATGACCAAATAGTTAAAAACTATAGTGCTTAGCAACAGTAATCTTAAGAATCTGCTCAAAAGTAGAAAGCACATTGTTTGCCTCGGAGACTATAATTCACAACAAGTTGTGAAATCTATATATTCACTGTTGGTCACGATGAAAAAAGTAAAAGTAAAACAGAGATAAAACCAAAGCCAAAAAGACTTAGTCTAAAACAACTAAATACACAAAAAAATGGAAAAGGGTTTCATTTAAAAGTCTTAAAAATGAATTTTGCAAATGTCTGATGCTCTTATGCAAACATAGAGCCTCAATTAGAAGGAAATGCTAGAGTTTAACTCCTGTGTAATAAAGGCCATTTTCAGCATATTCAATTCTCAATTTGGACGTGCTATCAGTTTATTATAGTTTCTAGTTTCTAGCAATTTTGCCAAGACTGGACATTTTGGAGTACTTTTTAAATGGTTCAATTGCCTCATTGTCCAGACAGAACTTGAGAAAAGCACAAGAAGCTTTCATGTTTGTGCTGTTGACTGGTTGCAGGTGTATAACGTTCACATCGTTAGCACGAACAATACTTTCAGCTATTTTGTAAAAGGATTTCAATTTTTTTATTGTGAATCAGTTAGCCCAACAAAGTATAAACAGCTGTAGACTAAAGTTAACAATATCATATTTTAATACATTGCTTTTGCAGCCTTGATGTTGAGATAATTCCAAATCTCTGCAATATTTAGACGTGATGAAGCATTCTTATAGCATTTATTGACGAATGTGTTTATATTTTTTTAAATGTCAACAGGGACTCCAAGCATTTGGATTCCTTACTTATTGAGTTATTGTTACTTTTTACAGAAACAGTAAAATCTTCAGGCTGTTTACCGACTTTCTGAGATATTCCAAATAGCAGAGCTTCAGTTTTTCTCTTTTTTAGGTTCAAAACTAGTTTATTTTTGTAAAACCAAGTCAAGACTAAGGCTAAATCATCATTTAGTATCCTAGGGTCTCCAAGAGATACCTTTGGCAGTTCTAACACTGCAGTAAAAGACTGTATCGTCTTAGGCTTTTCAGTGTTTGAAAAATTCTCAGAGGTGATTAAATTATATCAAAAATAGCAATAGGAGTAGAATGGATCCATTTGGAATATCTGAATAGTGATTAAGTCATCAGAAATTTCTCAACTAAGTGCACAGAAGCTTTACGAAAAAAACAGATGAGGAGTAAACCAGTAACTCGATTTCTTTTGTTTTGGTGAGCTCTGTTATCACAGTCAGATTTGGTGAAGGATATTAATCATGTCGTGGATATTTATCATGTCCCATCGTCAAGCTGAGGCTGACAATAGGAGAAGTATCTCTCGAAAAGTAGCTTAATTAAAGCTCAGACATGATAAATATCCTATATCAATGGGTTCTACCGAGTCCACAGAATCAAGAATTTTTAAAACAGTCAGATTTCTTTCTTGAACTAATTGCATTAGTTCCAACAGAATAAGAACCTCTTTCAACCTTTTGTTTTACAGAAGAAGTTCGCATTGACATTGCCCAAGGCAATTATCTCTTTATCTTCAGCAGTTGCTAATGACGACATTTCTTCAAGACCGGCGAGTAAAAATATTTACGGAAGAATTTCGCAAAATTTCAATCGAAATAGACACAATTTTTTCGTTTTCAAAATCAACCAACTTTTTTTTATATAACCAAACCGACTCCTCCAGCTTTAGCAACAAAGCGATTTCTTTTTATTATTAGTTACCCCAGAATTTCAAATCGTTTATCCAATTTATCAATTTTTTAAGTTACTGTGATAGAATAAATGTTATAAAAGTAGAACAAAGTTGGTACACCAACCAAGGTTTTTTTTATTTTGGAAATTTTGGGGAAATAGTTTGGCCCCACGAAGCTTTAGAGGAACATTTGAGATTCGAGGTAGAAAAGAATACCTACCTTTACTTTACCGGGTCGTGTTAATTGCAAGGTTATGTATGAACGTTCTTCTCCATCCTTTACGATTTTTCATTAGAGTAGCTGAGACTTCTCACAACTTCACTCTCACTCCTCCATGAGTTCCTCATAAATCTTAAACGTCAGAAAACATGGAAGCCAACAGAAAATTTCGTTGGCTTCCATGAAGTCAAGTTTGCAAAGAGAGGAGTGCTTTTCAAAGTGGTATTCAATGTACTTCATAGCATGGAGTTGCGAATTAAGGATGTGGTTGTCCAGCCCTAAATCCACCCTTCTCTCTGCCTGTCATGCCTTCTATAAGAGGGCATAACAGGCAGAGAGAAGGGTGTGACCACAAGGGAGCAGGAAATAGCACCTAAGGCAACCTGTGTCCACTGGTAGGAGCATCTACTCAACCTTGCACTACAGGATACACTGCAGGAAAACACAGTCATTAGGAAAACTCATGGTGTTGTCTAGTCCATGCACAAATTCTTTAAAACGCCGAAGTGGTAAAATGTTCTCCGTGCTGTAAATATGTCAGATCTTTATTCGGAACCGTGCAGTCCAAGCATCAAATTGAAGCCCCAGGGTGATACACGCAGAGCCTAAAAATGGGAGGCCTTGAAAGCAGTAAAGCAACAGCCAAAAAAAATTCTATTTGCTCTAATAGAGCTGTCTGAAGATAAGGATGCCAAAACGTCAGTGGATGCTAAAGGTCTTATCATACCTATGCGAGAATTTCAGTTTATCCTTGGCTTGCGTATTGTGAGATTGATCTTCTCCAACACAAATGCCTTGCCCAGTTTTCTGCAGGGTCAAGAGGTCGATGTGATTCCTGCAAAGGTTACGTGTGATGCTACAACGAAGAATTGAAGAAATGTTTCCTCTTATCTGGGAAAAGAATAATCTATGGATGTGTTTGGCAGACGAAAGGGAAGGAACAAAATGTGGTTTTAACCTATAAGGAAATCAGGGTTGACATAAATCAGTGAAATTTTGTGTGTTATAAGCTATTGAAACCACGTATTATGCAAAATGATATAATATTAACCTGGATTCATCATTGATGCTACTGTGTTTGTGGAAAACTTTTAAATCTGCATTTCTTATTGTTGAATTTGAGAAAGTACTAACATAAAGGATAATACTAGATGTACGTCTACATGTAGGCAAGAACATCTAAATTCAGAAGAAAATATAATTTCCATGGATCATTTTTGTGCACAATTTAAAAGCTGTTCGGCGTTTGGTATCATAAAAAATACGGGCTGACAAAAAAGCTTGGTGAGTACTCTGAACAGTGCTCGCAGGGCATTTTTTCGGGGGGGGGGTCCCACCTAGTATATATATATCTATAAAGATTTTTAAATTGCTTTATCACACCTAGTCCTTTGATTTGTAATTAGCTAACAGGAATTTATTTTAGTATCTACATTTTGTAATGAGTTCGCTTCGCTTGTTCAACAGTTCCTCTTTGTTAGCATAATTAAGGATCTCGAACTTTTTCTGCAAACAACCTCAACCAATGGAAAAATACTAAAATTGTTATTGAAGGGTTCAAATCGTTCGAAACAACGAATCGTGCTCATTCATACAAATGGACATTAAAGATTTTTACCCATCCATTTCCAAACAACTGCTGGATAGAGGGATCGATTTCGAAAAACAAAACACCACAATCAGTGATAAAGATTTACGTATGATTTACCACTGTGGAAAAACACTTTTGTTCTACAAAGACGAAGCATGGAAAAAAAGTCCATTAACGACTGTTTCGACGTCACCCTGGACAGTTTCGATAGCGCGGAGATATGTGAACTAGTAGGACTTCGAATATTACACAAACTTTCGAAACTGATGAAAAAANAATACTAGGTAGACGTGTAAATAAAGACGAAAACATATAAATAAAGAAGAAAATATTAATTTTATGGAAAATTTTTTTGCACAATATAAAAACTTTTCGGGGATTGTTATCATAAAAAATACAGGGTGGCAAAAAAGAGGGGGGAGTACGCTGAAAATTGCTCGCAGGGCATTTTTTCGGGGGAGGGGTCCCACCTAGTATATATATATATATATATATATATATATATATAAAGATTTTAAAATTGCTTTATCACACCTAGTCCTTTGATTTGTAATTAGCTAACAGGAATTTATTTTAGTATCTACATTTTGTAATGAGTTCGCTTCGCTTGTTCAACAGTTCCTCTTTGTTAGCATAATTAAGGATCTCGAACTTTTTCTGCAAACAACCTCAACCAATGGAAAAATACTAAAATTGTTATTGAAGGGTTCAAATCGTTCGAAACAACGAATCGTGCTCATTCATACAAATGGACATTAAAGATTTTTACCCATCCATTTCCAAACAACTGCTGGATAGAGGGATCGATTTCGAAAAACAAAACACCACAATCAGTGATAAAGATTTACGTATGATTTACCACTGTGGAAAAACACTTTTGTTCTACAAAGACGAAGCATGGAAAAAAAGTCCATTAACGACTGTTTCGACGTCACCCTGGACAGTTTCGATAGCGCGGAGATATGTGAACTAGTAGGACTTCGAATATTACACAAACTTTCGAAACTGATGAAAAAAAGCAACATTGGGCTTTATCGTGTTGACGACCTAGTGATTCTACGCAATTCTAACGGCCCATCAACTGATAGGATGAGAAAAGATATTATCTGGATCTTCAAAGGCATGAATCTGCAAATAGAAATAACCACTGGACTCCGTTCGGTCAACTTCCTTGATATAACTATGGACCTACCTACGAACTCATTTCGTCCGTACAAGAAACCCAATGACTGCCTTCTCTATGTAAATAAGTCTTCAAACTACCCTAAACAGATCCTTAATCAACTAGGGAAATCTATTTCCAACAGACTTCCACAAACTTCATCAAACGAAGCAATTTTTAACGAATCAAAAACGGCCTATGAAGATGCTTGACAAAAAGTGGATACCACATTACCAAGCTGAATTACAATCAGACCAATCACACACCAGAAGGAGAAATCGGCCAAGAAACATCATATGATTTAACCCACCATTTAGAAAAAATTTGTCTACAACCAACGTCTCACGCAGATTTCTGAACGTAGTTGATAAACATTTTTCCTAGTTGATAAACATTTTCCACCATCAAGCCGTCTACACAAGCTTTTCAATCGCAACAACAAGAAAGTGAGTACAGCTGCAATGATAATGTTAGGAAAATCATCAACTCCCACAATAAAAAGATAGCATTGCCTAATCCATCAGCGAAGTTACCATGAAACTGCAAGAAAAAAGATGAATTCCCTTTGGACGGTGACTGTAGAGAAAAATCAGTCACATGTAAATGCAAAGTTATTGCGTCGAAAGTCCAGAAGAAAGTTTTTATTGGGTTGACCGAAAAAGATTTCAAGACAAGATATAACGGACATATGCAATCACTAAAAAATGAGAAGTACAGAAACAGCACAAACCTTTCGTCGTACGTATGGGACCTGAAAGAAAAGAACACCATGAAATGGTCGGTGATCACTCACGGACAGCCCTATTCAGACAAGTCGAAAAAGTGCAACCTTTGTTTGCGGGAAAAGTTCAAGATCCTTAATTACGCTAACAAAGAGAAACTGTTGAACAAGCGTAGCGAACTTATTGCAAAATGTAGACACAAATAAATTCCTGTTAGCTAATTACAAATCAAAGGACTATGTGTGATAAAGCAATTAAAAAATCTCTTTACTACTGCATATTCAATTATACTAATTATGTCAATCCCATGAAGGTAATTCTATATCTTTTGTAATTTGTTCTAGTTATAACTAGATAAGCTAGAGAAATATGTTCATTTTGTTTAGCTGCCGATTGTGAAAACATGAAACTGACAGTTCTAAACTAAGTTTTGTTGATTTTTTTGTCGTCCACCATATGATAGCTCTATTATTCTTTTTTATTGAGCATTGTCTATAGAATAATTACTTCGATACTGGTATATATATATATATATATATATATATATATATATATATATATATATATATATATNATTCCTGTTAGCTAATTACAAATCAAAGGACTATGTGTGATAAAGCAATTAAAAAATCTCTTTACTACTGCATATTCAATTATACTAATTATGTCAATCCCATGAAGGTAATTCTATATCTTTTGTAATTTGTTCTAGTTATAACTAGATTAGCTAGAGAAATATGTTCATTTTGTTTAGCTGCCGATTGTGAAAACATGAAACTGACATTTCTAAACTAAGTTTTGTTGATTTTTTGTCGTCCACCATATGATAGCTCTATTATTCTTTTTTATTGAGCACTGTCTATAGAATAATTACTTCGATACTGGTATATATATATATTGGTATACATAAATTATATCCCGTATGATAATCAGGCCAAAAAAACAAAAAGGTCAGTTCAGGATTGCCAGCTTCATGTTCACACAATCATCAGCCAAACATAATGAAATTTTCTTTACGACAAATATTCCCATTTATGTTCTTTTTAATGACAAAATTGATATAATAAGTGTAATTAAATTTGCGTTAGAAGTTAAAGCTCAATCTTTAGACTTATAATTGGCAAGAAGAAACTAATTCATGTGTCTGTACCATGGACTCCTAAATAATAACACGATGTTATTATTTAGGAGTCCATGGTATCTACTTAGCAATTATCTCCCTGCTAAGATCTTTGCAGGAGATTGAGGTGTGTTCTTTGGCAAAGTCTATTGCATTATCCAGTATTTATTTCGTAATTGATGGACAAAATTCTTTTATATCCATTTGGACGAACGAGCAGGTAGGTTTTTCATTGATAGACTGGAACCATTCGATAACTTCGTTGGAGTTTTTCCAGTGGCTGAGGTTTAGAGAGTTACGAATGCTCGAATTGACTCGGTCCAAAATAGATTTGCTGACTGCACCGAGGTTATTCTTGCAAGGGTTTATCAGCCTGCATGGCAATATTGTCTGGAAGTTGTCTTTATGATCCTTGAGGGTGATAAACGCAGGTGTTTGTGCAATATGCTCAGCTCGATTATCTTTATTGTATGAATTAGCGAGATGTTTGGATTGGAGGTTAATTGCCGACTCCAGCTTCTTTATTTTACTATATCCTGTAGCATCATTCAGTAAAACCAATAAGGTACCAACAGAAAAGCTTGTTTTTGTTTAGTTGGAAACCAAATAAAACACTAATTCACGTTTAGTTCTACTGTAGGATCTAGAAAAGTTATCCATAAATTTTTATCCATGTTGATTTTTAATACCAGCAGACGTTTTCTTAAGGGACCATATCCCATACACAGGTCATTACAAGGACAATCAGATGAATCTTCAAGAAATCTTCATCTTATGGTAGATTACTCCTGAGAGAATAACTAAAACTATAAATATTCCCACTAAGGGATTAAAGCCAACATTATGGACAGACAGTTCCAAATTGGTAGATTTACAGGGCTTGGTTGGTATCACTGGTTACACACCCTCAAACAGCATACTACTTGCTCCTCAAATTTCGTTGCACTACTTTTTTCTTTGATCTGACGAAATATTATTTAAAGAGCTTCAACTTGCTTATTAGATATAAAAAGCCTCCAATGTTGTTTTTTTCTCTTTGTATGAAAGCCTAAACAATAAAGCAATGCAGTCTAACAACGTTGAACTGGATCTTGATCAAGAGCAGCAATTCCATGTAGTTATAGTATGAAAACAAGAAATCTATAAACATTAGACCGATTAAAAAACGTTTTTCACTTCAAGAATCTAAATGTTCTATTTCATAAATTTTACCTTCAAATGCACAATTTTTAAGAATTTCTAAACAATGTGGTAATTTTCCCACATTAATAGGAGCTAAAAACACAAAGAGTTTGGCGTCGCTATTCTAAATTATAAATTACAGTTTCAGTTAAACCTGACCAAATAGCAGGAAAAAGTAACAATAGACCTAATACGTTTTGAAGTACAGCCATTGTTGCTAACAGAATAAATACGCGTCTTTAGATAACATCATTACTTAAGTATGGTGAAATAAACAGATTAAAGTGAAAGGAGAAAATTCAGAACAGTTGCTATTGGTGTTAAGAGTGAAGCAGAGAGTTGTGGTCTGTGTAAGTAAGTTCTTTTTGTTATTTGATATTGATGTTTTTGACTTTTAAAATTGTATTAATTTAATAGCCTCTTACTTCAACGTTTTGTGATTTTTTTGCCTCATTACGGTGAAGAGAATAATCTAGCCCTTTCACTTTTTACATATGTTTTCTTGGATGAGGTAAGTACCTTATGAAGGTGTCAAAATAGTATCATGTAGTACAAGAAGAAAAAGAGGAAGAAGAAGGAGACGAAGAAGAAGAAGAAGAAGAAGAAGAAGAAAAGTGATATGCATGGTTACCGAGGTAACACTGTTAGGCATGGAATATTAGTAACATTATAATACGAAGCGTTACCAAATGCTCACGTCAGCGATCGCCCCAAAGATAACGAATTGTTTAATATAAATGGTTGTAAGTTAGAAATTATGCTTTGTCAATTTAGTTTTTAAATGTAATTGATTGTCTAGGAATTTGTAAAAACTGTACATAAATAGCGTGATTTACCATGTAAGGGGTGACTTGTAATTGGTTCAAAAAACAAATACGCCTTGTATGCGGGTGTGTGAAAGATCACCGTGCGTTCGGTCGTCGTGTTTCTCTTCGTGCCTATACCTGTGTGTATCACAGAACGATAAAAAATAACAAGAAGACCTGTCCATTGCCCCTTCACTTCTCATGTCAGGAGGATTTAATTGTCTTAATTTCAAAAGCACCCTTTAAGTTTCTTGATTTTCTATAAGCTCTTTTCAAAGTTCTACCACTTTTGAAAATGTTTCGATGGTCCATTCAGAATTAGTAGCCCAAAGAAAAATTGTATTACCTTATTCCTTGACACCTTTATCAATTTATACTTCTCAATTTCGTGGTGTCACACAAGCACCTGAAAATTGCACAGTATTTCATAAAGTAACGAAAATATTTTGATGAAGCCTTTTTGGCTTTTATTAGTTTTTTTATCAAGTACGCATTGTTTTACTCGTATGTTACCTTAAGAGCCTGTTATCCCACTATTTGATATACTGATATGATACTGAACATCTTTTTCAAACCTTCCAAATCCAACACTCCTAGAAATCTAAAGTACATTGTACTTCCTGATATAGTCATAAAATAACCTGGAAAAGCGACCATTATCGAAATGGTATACCCTTACAAAACAAACTATGAAAATCCAGAAAGAACAAATGAGACTGATTGAAAACCACAAAAGAAAGCTCATTCTATCTCCAAATGTTGGGCCAAATTCTTGCAAATAAGAAATTAAGACTTTCTACATTATCATCCACATTATGCAAATACAAATACTCAATCTGCAGACACTAGCGTTTCACCCTTTGTGGGCTCATCAGTGCAGTACAGAGGTTCAGAGATACCACTCTGACATAACTCTCTGGCCATGTTGCCGGAGCAAATACAGCCTAAACAGTTAGTGTGGGATCTTGTCTGAGTGCTCAAACTACGCAAGCGCAGTGAGCTGAGCATTATACATTACCATCCACATTATACATATACAAATACTCAATCTGCAGACAGTTCCGTTTCGCCCTTTGTGGGCTCATTCAGTGCAGCACAGAGCTTCAGAGACATCAGATTAGGGCTTGCGCCAAACATATGAGAAGGCTCGCATTTTTCCAAGTGAGAAAAACATCAAGTTAAAGTATGTCGTTGTAAACTTATAGGCAATAGCAATACAAATGTCATTTTGCATCTACTGCTGACCCAATGTGAAATAGTGTAGACCTCAATTCAGGTCTTTAAAATAGAAATTCTATCGTAGCATAATACAATTCTAAACTACTGGTTACAAGTAAATGTTGTAAACCAAAATCGCTTTGTTGTTAGCCTCCGAGTTAAAACGCTGATACGATATCGTTAAGGGGGTAAAAACAGTAGCCTTGTAAAATTAATTGAAAGCATATAAAAGGGGTCTTTTTCTCAAGACGAAATATAATATATTGCATATCCTTAGGAGACTGGTGGCTGGTTGTATAAGAGCGAGCGAGCGAGAGAGAGAGAGAGAGAGAGAGAGAGAGAGAGAGAGAGCAGTAAACTTAAAAGACAACTACATCATTATTTGTGCAACTAAAAGTTTCATGTATTTTGCGATCATTAGGCACATTCTGTATGAAAATATACCAAGAAATTATATGTATTGCTAATCTTGAGTTCCATGACACTCAAGAGACTAATTTACTCTTGTAATTAATTCATCAACGTGATGTATTTTCTTGCCGACATTTGGAAATTTATTCATTTTGTTGATTAAGTAATTGTTTAAGATTTGTGTAGCAATTAATTTTGTACTTTTTGTTTAAACATAGCAGACATCGTTTAGAAATATTTGTGTAGGTAGATGCGGATTTAATAATACTCCAATCAAGTTTTGGGTTGTTGGCTTTTTTATCAATTTCCTATCTCACATACTTAAATAGAAATCTTTCGCTGGAGTACCTTTTGTGTTTGAAGACTTTTGTGTGTGTGTGTAAGCTGCTGGAGACAGATTTGAAGACCATCGCGGTGAACTCGATCCGGCCTCATGAAACGGAAAACAAACCTCCCCTCACCGCCAAAAGGCAGATCGGTTTGGAAAGAAACCAGAAACAAAAAACTTTCACTTACCACCAGGGGCGGCACAAGGTCAAAAAAAATTCTCTAAATCGACGACGAACCAGATTCGAAATCACATGAACGACGAGATCGATTTCTTCCATGGTACTGGAAAAACAGCTTAAAATGNTGATGTATTTTCTTGCCGACATTTGGAAATTTATTCATTTTGTTGATTAAGTAATTGTTTAAGATTTGTGTAGCAATTAATTTTGTACTTTTTGTTTAAACATAGCAGACATCGTTTAGAAATATTTGTGTAGGTAGATGCGGATTTAATAATACTCCAATCAAGTTTTGGGTTGTTGGCTTTTTTATCAATTTCCTATCTCACATACTTAAATAGAAATCTTTCGCTGGAGTACCTTTTGTGTTTGAAGGCTTTTATATGGTTTCGGTATCGAATTTTCCACTCACCTTCCGCAGTAAGTACAGTTTGTCAAATTGAGAGTTATATCTAAGAAGTGCCATTGTTCCAAATTTGCGATTATTTCATTATCGAAACCGTGTTTTTTAAATATCGTTATCAGGGATTTGCAGATCTTATCAGTTTGCTGGCCTGTACAACTCCTCAATAGTATTAAACCTCCCTCCCTATACAAACCCGTATCTGCATTTTTAAAAGTCTTTAAAATCTTTTTTTGCCTCATCAAAACTACTCACTGTTACTTTAAACAGACAGATATTTTTTCCAAGTGGATCCTTCATCAAATAGCAGAGACTTTCTGTAGTGGTTAATAATACGGGTTATATCCTCCATAATTTCAACATAGCTTGGAAACAAAATCGTACTCTGTAAAACAGTCTGCGAAACCGATGGGAAAAAACTAGTTGATGTTTAACTGAAAGAAAACAGTCTATTTTATCAGGAATCACTTTAAACCATTTGATGACATCATTGGTGTTTTTCCATTGGTTTAAAACTAGTTCTTTCACAAGCTTTTTCTTTACTTTTTCGATTATTGTTTTACTCACTTTACCAAGTTTGTATTTTGATGGGTTGATTGAGCAACATGTCGGCTTGACGTGAAAGTTCTCCTTGTGGTCCTTTAAGGTTATGTTTGTTGAAGTTAAAGCAAGCAAGTCTAAGCTGCAAAAGATGTTTTATTTTGTGCCGATAGATTTTGCTTCTAAATTTTAAGAAATTTTCCTGTGGAGTTGATGCTTTTTCATAATGTCAACATGAGCAGTTTGTCACATTCTTCCAGTGATATTTCATAAATGCTGCTCGTTTTATCGACAAAAACAAATAAGTTGGGCGACATCTTGATTTTGGATATATCGTTTCTTAGTTTTCTCTGAAATAGTTTGTGTCTTTTTGAAACTTACATTATTGACTACACGTAGTACATCTTTTTCGAATGGGACAAGTTCCTTTACTTGGTTGGGGCATTTTTGAGATTTAAATCCATAGTTTTTCTTAAGTCCATCGACAGTTGCAAGTTCATTGTTTTTCCCTTTTAGCAGAGTTTAAGAAAGAAAAAGCTTTCCATCTCATTTTTTAAACACCTTTTCGATTTTCTTGACTAATTTCATATGGTTTATGAACGTATCCGGTACTGGGATATTTTTGATTGAATAATTGTACTTACGTTTTCCATATTTAGAATGCATACAGAGAGAGTGCTCTAAGATTAATTAAACCATGACCAAAAATATTGTACCTATGCTAAAGTGAATTTTTAGTTGCATAAATAATTTTGTTGTCTTTTAAAGTTTATCTCTGTTTTAGCTCTCTTTTTATAAAAATTGAGTACTCTCTAGTATAGGTACAAGCATTTGTAGGTATATATATACATAAATATGTACATGAATATATGCATATATGTGTGTAAAGTGTGGCGTTCATTCTTAATAAAACCCGATTGAATTTTATAAGGTCACATATATGATCTTTACAATTAGACATCTTAACAAAATATAGATCCTTATGTTTTTAAACACAAAACGTAAATGTAATAAAACATCAAAAGGAAAAAACCTTAAGTATATTATTTTAAACGCTTTTGTAAACTTTCATGCTAAGCAGGCATTATGAAGTTCAGGACATTTTTCTTTCAAATAAACTCTTTATTTAGAAACGAATGACATTGTTTTTTCAAATGTCATCTATGGTCTCAGTTATCTCTTTTAATGTACATATGTGGACTAGGTTATTCTTAAATATCACAAGGACAAAGTCCACATATTGTAAGAAACCTGTAAAGCAGCAACTCATCGTTACAGGATTTAGAGCTTTCGGTAGAACATATAAAAATCAATTTGCGGTAGATAATTTACAGCTGCTTCTTGCAAATGCTTTCTTTTCTTAAAATATGGCTTTTCTGTTAGATTAATTCATTAAATATCGTATCAAATATCCAGGTTGGATTTCAGATTTGTAAGCAAATGCTGTAATAATAGAGATTATTGGTATCAAAAAAGTTCATTTATTATTATAACTTGGGTGTTGAATAGTGAACAAATTTGTGGTTTGTTTCCGTGTAGTAACTTATATAATCCACACAGTTCTTCTCTAAGGCAAAGGTGTAACAGGAGTATTGCAATATTCTTTCTTTATCCTTTCCTTAAAATCGTACATTCAATAATTAGATTAAAGTACTTAGGCGGCCTTTTCTCATGCGGTGATCCAAAGTTTATATTGCGAGCAGATATGCCCTAAAGAGGATAGAAAGCTATTTACAGGTCATCGGTAATGAAAGTATATACCTGTATAGCCAGAAAACGAACAACACCAGACAAAATAGTGCTGATAATAATGAAAAAATTCACAAGCAATACATCGAGCATCGCAACTACTGCGACTGAATGTCCATAGCCCCCCAAATTTTAATAATTCCTTGTTTCAGTAATACGAAAGAAAATATTATTTATCTAATGCGAAAAAGCAAAATCTATGGAAATTTCAAAGAAAAGATTGATTCCAAGGTGCAACCTCTGAGTAAATGATCAGATTACAAAATGCCTCTCTTTTGAACTATCTTGGTAGCACTATTACAAAAAAATGCAAAATGTAATGTGAAAAAAGGAGACAGATTAGCTTCCACAAAGCTTGATCAAGTACTTATAAATTCATCTCTAGAAAAACCTGAATTCCATTGTTTAACTTAAATGTCTACCTTGTACTGATTTATAGGAGTGAAGCTTCATCTATAACAAAATCCAAATAGGAGACTGTGAAATGGGATTTATTAATAGAAGGTGAAAAGCATAGAAAAGACAAGGTAAGCAGGGGTATGGTTTGAAAAGAGCTAATTTTAAAAGAAAGTTAGTCAGAACAATAAGGAATATACGGATAAAATTTAAGATAATGTTTTAATAACTAGTGGTTTGAAAAGGCTGGGGATGACAGGAAAGATCGAACGAAAATGAGGACCAGAAGCGTTTTCCCCCCTTGGGGTTTAAAATGGGACACAAACAAACCGAATGATGAAAAGCTTTCACTTATATTTAGCCCAGTGATTCTTAGTTTACACTTACACAGGTGTTTTTATCGAGCCACATTTTCTAGAAGGGTTGGTAACCAATGAGTAGTAGAGCGCACTCCATACTAAGGTCATGATGAGTCTCTTTTTTTTAGATTTTCATTAAGGGTTTTGGTAAGAAGTAAAGGATGTTTAATGAATGTATCTTTGACTATAACAATTCTTCCTCTCAATTCTCTTTCATTTTCTCCGCCTTCCTTTCTGACGTTACAAAAGAATCTGAATTGATTTCTTCCATGCATACAATTGCTTATCTCCTCGTGTTCTCCCTCCCCGACCTTCAATAACTTTGCTTTCTTTTAAGTGAGTTTCATCTTGTATCTCTCTGGTACTACCTTTACTCTTCTTTGTAGACCTTTTACAATGTTCACTAAAATTGTCTGATCATCAACAAATCTTACTGCACTTACAAGCCTTTACTGACCATCGCACCTTCTTCTGCCTCTTCGTTGGCTTTTTTTCATCGGTGCTTCGGCATGGATATTGAGCAGTAAGGGTAATAGTAAGCATCTCTGTGGTATTTCTTTACCAATGACGCAGGATCAAACTATTCCGTGGTTTGCTCTCACTGTTCCTGTCTGTCTTAAGTATAAGATATCCGTCCAATCAACTCTCAGATCCTTTAATATTCCCATTACTTTCGTCCAGTAAAAACTATCAAAAGCATTCTTACAATCAACAAAACTCTTATTGACATCCTGGCCATACTCTATCCTTCCCTTCGCTGACGTTCTTATCACCACCATGACCTCTCTTATTTCTGTTCCCCTTTTTAAACCAAATCGCTTCTGCCAATGAAATCTAATGCTTTGGTTCAGTTTCTTACTAACCATTCACAGCACAACAGTGGATACGTTTCTTATGTACTAGTGCTATAACCATGTGCAAGAGACTTCGAGGACATTAATCAATGTCCCACATGGCATTGTAGAGATGTACCAGAAGTCTCAACATATATGAATCAAGCGCCTTCGGCATCTATGCTGGAACACCAACCTTACCTTCTTCTTATCTGTCTTTAAATTATGTACGACTTGATATGTCTCAGTGTCAAATATTTCAGGTTTTTATTTATTGTTCGTAAGGTATCTTTTTCTTCACTGTCAATAAAGTTTACTTTTTTCCCTTGTTGTAAAATGTCTCTATTTATTTTTCCCACCTACTCTATTATACTGTAGAGGTCCTAAAACTTCCGCTTCATGTTGTTTCTGTAAATGAGCTCATTCAGCCTTTGAAACATTAGCCACCTTTCCAGCTCGTTCCATTTCTTTAATGTCGTCGCTTGCTTCTTTTATATGTCTCGTAAGTCCATTATTTACCTTTTGCACATTCACGTTCCTTTTCAATACATTCCTGCTTGCACCTTGTTCCCACTTCAATAGTTCCCAACATGCCCTCTACTCTGGTACCCATCGTTTCTCTTCTCGAGGCCTTCAAACGTTGAAAATATATTCCTTTGCACTCTTGTGCATTGCTGCTTTGAACGTGTTCTCTCTTTTACTGGAGTTCTTAGTCTGCCTCAGAACTTCTAGAGCCTTTGAGTGCTTCCAGTCTCTAGTCCTTTTGGTGGACTCGTCTACTTTCCTATACACTCCTTTCACTTCATCATAATAGTACTTTGTTATCAGCATGTAGACCACAACCAAAATGATATTCACAGGCCCACTATTCAACTTCACCTTCATTTGTTGATCACTTGCAGATTTTTTATTTATTTTTGCTGACGCTTTGGCTAATTCTTTGGTCTAGAATGGTAGTTTCTCCATGCTGGCTTTGGTCATCACCAAAGTCAACTGCTCTACACTTGCCACTATTTGTGTTTCCACTCTCCCTCTGTCTTCAGTCAGCTTAAGCATATTGGTCTTGCTCCTCTCCATCTCTCTTATTATAGTTTTCAGTTTGATCATTCTCAGTAATACTGCCCAAATCCCACCCCTGTAGAATTTTGCTGCTGCAAGGATTTCCAGGTTAAGGTCTGAGAGAGGTTACACCCTCTACTGCTAAACGAGACCCCTTGCTTTTACCGCGAATCATTAACGTCATCAGCTAGACTCTTTATACTACTACCTATGACTAGACTTAGGAGGATGCTTGATTAATTTCCAGTTACCTTCTCCCGGGAGTAGTGGAGATTGGTGGTCACTCCACAATAAACTAATTCCTCAGCATTACCCTCACCCAGTAATGAGCCTAACATTATCCTCAGGACAGAATCCATCATTTTTTAAGCTATAGTTTTAACCCTTTCCAGATGCTGTCAGCAGGGTAAGCTGAGCCTTTGGTTTCAAGATCGGGTTTGCCCTTTTCTTAGCCTTTGCATAAAGAAGCAGAATCTTCGAGGCAGCAGGTGGATTTGGAGTCATAGTTACCTTGTTCTATCTTAATGTGTTGCCTAGACTGACCAACATTGAGAAACTATCATACAGAGAAAAGGTGAACTTTGTCTGCCAAGGGGATCATATGATGTTGCCAACGGGTTCTTCCTGAGGTAAGACACTACTCTTCTGTTGACTGTAGATCCAGTTTAAAGTCATGGACAGGACCATGTTTCATTGTGTTCTTGTTAAATGCTCTGTTTATTAAGTGTTAAATTCTTGGGTTTAAGAAACATTTTAAGAGATACTCTTTGCCTTTCAATAGCATGCCTTGTTACTCAACAGTATAGACATGGCCTTTCAAAAAAAATCATGATTCTTACAAATCCTCTTTCATATTTTTGGATGTCGCATCTTCCGTACTAGGACAGAACGCCTTTGATAAAAGACAAGTGATTGAAAAGTTCCTGATTTGATGTAAAAAGAACTTACGTTTGAAAGCCTGACAAAATTACTTTCTAATGTGGCCCAATTTGAGCTTTGTTTTCTATAAATCTCCAAACATTTTCGAATAGGTAGCTGACAGTAGCCATTACGTCATCATATGTATCAAAGTTGCAATTAATTCTTTCTTCATACTGAAATACAGGTAGTAATCTGAAGTAGTCACGTCTGGTAAATAGGGAAGGTACTAAGCGAGTTCATATCAAACTTGTTGTTGGCGGCTGTTGGTACAACAAAACTGCAACTTCGATCGTTTTCTTGGTAAAGAAGGACTCTTTTTGTTAGGTTTTTGTGCCAATTATTTTTTACTTTATTTCGCATCTGTTGTAACAGGTCAACTTAGTAAATGTGAGTTTTTTACAAGGAGTCCTCAGTAGCCCTTCTTTTGTATCTCAGAAAATAAAGTCCATGACCTTGCCCGCTAATATTATCGTTTAGAGGGCAGTTAATTTTTAATGCTTTTTCTTCTTGAGCCGTTCTTTGATCTCCGGTTGAAAGTGATAAGCCTGTGTCTGTCTCATCGATTGTTAAACGTCGCTGCACAAAGCACCTTACAACGGTGTCAGAAATGTCAACATTATCTCTTGACACACTGTTTTGAAGTGTGTAGCTTAAAGATTTCTGCCTTAGACCACCAAATTATCAGTCATTCTTTATAAAAAGCTATTTTTTCTCCCTGATCAGTGTCTCAGTTATATTTGTAGACTGCATCCTAGATTTAAAAGCTGGTCGTCTGAATCAGAATTCTCAACGGCATGTGTTTCTCTGATGTAACTTTTTCTTTTTAATCCTTAACGTCGAGCACTACAAGTTACTTAGCTTTCGTTGATTTAGTTTAAGGGTGGAATGTTTAGATAAAAACCTCTTAAAGCCTGTACCAAGTGAGATAGTGTCCCTTGCCTTTCTTTCCATGTGCATTGTGCACTCTCAACTGACCTGGGTTTAGAGGTATTTCTTTTAATACAGGTCCATCATTGTTACAATAAATTTTTACTGCCATTTCCAGTCAGTAATCTGCTGCACCACAAATCGTCTCTTTTCATACAAATAGGTTACTTGACGACGCTATCCACATTACTAGCCTTCAAAAGATATTATCAACACAAGACATCGTTGCTTTTGTGAAACTATTACCTGGCATGCAAAATTTCTTAGTCATAAATCTAATCATCCTTTCAACACCCTTTTGTAAACGAAGTAGTAGTTGATCCAAATGAGCATCAAAGACCATGGCCAAGCAGCAGAACTGTGACAACCATTACTAAAGAGTGTCTATAATAGATTTTGTTTTGAATAAGTTAATTTTTATGTGGTGTACGTGCCGTATAGGCATGTAAGGAAACTAAACATTTTTTCAAAACGTATACAATGTTGAAATGTTCAGTCATTTACTGAGATCACCGGTTTGATTAATCATTACTGGAAATGGATAAGTATTTTAGGTCTTCATAAATATTTGCATTTGACAACTTATTTTCTCATCATATGCCTACATTGAAGGCAAATTAGAAAACCGTGTTTCTGCCAAAGTGTTTATCAGTATACGGTTTTAATAATCTTTGTACGTCAGCTTACAACCAATCAAAGTTTTATGCATCCATGCAATCACAACTTAATATGTGCGTAAATTTTTTCACCCTCTATCAAGGCCCAATTCATATATTGCACCATCCATAAGAGGACCACGTCCATCATTTTTTATCAAAAGTAGCTCAAGTTAAGACTTCTCTATTTCAAAGAAAGGCTAATTCTTTTCTTGTTTTATATATTTTGCTTATCATACTTTGGTCGGCCTCTTCAAAGTTGCAATAGTATAGTAATAAGAGTAATAAGATGCTTGGCATTGATTTTTCCGAAGTATCCTTGCTAGATAGAAAAATGTTGTCATCATGAAAGCCAAGGTCATGCAGAAATTTGTTGAATGTTCGCCACCAAAGGTCAAATATGTTTTTTTTTGTTTTCTGGCATTCCAAGCCGCAGCAGTCCCCATAACATAGGGTGTTAACTCTATTTAAGCCTTTTACACATGTTATTGGTAATGGTAAATTGATATATTATTTAGCTTACTGGGTTGCCAGCAAAAATTATTTGTGGTATTTTGGTTGTTGTTTTAGCCTAACTCTCATTCTCTATCTCTCTATCCCTTTATCTCTCGACCTCTCTGTCTCTCTTTGTCTCCTCTGCCTTTCTGTTTCTCTGTCTCTCTATTTTTCTGTCTTCTTGTCTTTCTAATCCTCTTGCTCCCTGTTTTTCTGTCTCTATGTCTCTCTGTGTTTCTCTCCCTTCCTTAATCTCCCTTTCTCTCTTCCCCTTTCTGACAGTTTTTTTATCCAACAGTGGTTTTAGCCTAATCGGCATTAGAAGAAAAGAATAGCACACATTTTAAGGTATTTTGCAAAACTTAAAATTCCTATTCNCTGTCTCTCTATTTTTCTGTCTTCTTGTCTTTCTAATCCTCTTGCTCCCTGTTTTTCTGTCTCTATGTCTCTCTGTGTTTCTCTCCCTTCCTTAATCTCCCTTTCTCTCTTCCCCTTTCTGACAGTTTTTTTATCCAACAGTGGTTTTAGCCTAATCGGCAATAGAAGAAAAGAATAGCACACATTTTAAGGTATTTTGCAAAACTTAAAATTCCTATTCATTGCTGAAAGTTCAGATGGAAATCACAGAAGTTCGTAAATGACTCGACGTTTCAGCGTTTTGTGCAAGTGTCTAGCTTTCTTTTGTGTCTATAACCATCCTATTTATTTATTCCTAACCGTTAAGAAATGGCTTTCCCTCCCTCGCCTCTCCCCCGCCCCCACCTCTCTCTCTCACACACACGTGCGCGCACGCACACATATATATTTAATATATTTTATATATACAACAAAAGAGAAAACTCAAAACTTGTGCATAGAACTTAAAGTTTCGTGTCTTACACTCATCAGATATACTGATTAAAAAACGTTACAAAAACCACATGTACATTTATATATATATATATATATATATGTTTTTTTTACAGGCCATTCAGAATTACAACAATAGATAAAAATTGAATAACAGCACACCACAGGTGGTTAACACTGTTTAAATATGTTAGTCTTTTGATTTGTGTTAGCGAGGAGGAATTTGTTCATGTGTCGACATTTGGCAATCAGTTCACTTCTTTTGTTTATAAAAGTTCGCTTTTGTTATGGTAGTTTAAAATTTCATACCTTTCTTGTAAACAAAGTGAACATTGCGTGCATTGGTTGTGTAGGTTTTGGCGCATTTAATTATCGACAATTTTAGCTTTGGTGTGGTTTTGTTGTTATCTTTCATGTTCCATACATAGGAAGATAGTGATGTACTGTTTTGGTACTTCCTGTTTGATAGCGACTGCTTATGGCCTTTCCATCTGCTTTTGAAGTCTTTCTCTGTTAAACCAATGTAAACCTTCTTCGGAAAGTTGGGGGAAGTTACTTCACATTTATGAATGATTGATTCTTTTCGGCAGTCGCCATTTAGGGGACATTCGTCTTTCTTTCTGCAACTGCATGCTTGGGTTTCTTTGCTTGGGTAAGAAGAGATCTTTCTGTTGTGGTTTTTGATGAGATTTCTTATGTTTTGGGTGCAACTTAACTCACTTTGACATTGTTTTTGTTGAAAAGTTTTTTCAGATGGTTTGCTTTAAAGTGTTCTTCGATGAGCAGGAGGAATTTCATTGCTACGTTAGTGGATGCACTTCTGCTGAATGGGGGGTTAAAACATGATATTGCGTAAACGGTTTCTTTTCTTTGGTGGGTTGAGCTTGGAGTATTTCAGTTGGATGTTTTTTTAGCAGCTTTTCTTCAGTGCTTCTTAGTATTCGTGTTTGGCGATATCGAAGACGGTTTCGTTTGAGGAGTTTTTTGATAGTCGTTTGGCTATGGCGGTTGGAAGTTGTTTTATAATCTGCTTGGGGTGGTTGGACGATGTATGATGTAAAGTAGGGAGTCGTTTGGTTTCCTGTAGGGTTGGTGGTTTTGCTTCTGAGATTGAGGGTGACGTCGAGGAAGTTGGGAGAACAGAGTCTGCAGGTGATTTCTATTTGAATGTCACGGGATTTAAATGATTTGATAATGTCCTTTCTGAGTTTGTCGATTGCTATTCCACTGGTGTTTCGAATAATCAGGCCATCATCTCTGTAGAGACCGACGTCGTTCTTGTCTACCAATGTAGATAGATTGTTCAATATTAGTAGACCGATTAGTTGGCAAATTTCCGCTCCATCATAGCTCCCCATGGTAACATCAAAGGAGTTATTAGAAGTTTTCTTGATCCAGGCTTTTTTGTCGAAGAAGAGTAGATATTTTCTGCAGTGTAGGATTGTTCTTATTTCGTTTTCTGTCATGGCGGTGTGGGTTTTTGCGAAGCCGAGGGCTTGGTGTAATAGCTGTTTGGATATAGAGGGGTAAAACTGTTTGATGTCGAATTGGATGAAAAGACATGAATCTTTGTTTTCGATGGCGTTAAATCATTGTAACATGTCGTCGGTATTTCTACACTGGTTTACTTTGATAGAATCACGGATATTGAAGTTGATTCTGTCGAGGATTGTTTTGCTGGCTGCGTCTAGGTTACTCTTTCACAGGTTGTTTAATCTGCATAGGGTTTTAGTTTGGAAGTTTTCTTTGTGATCTTTCAGCGAGATGAATGCAGGAGTGCTTGGAAGGCGTTCTGCTCTCTTCTCAATGTTGTGGGAGATGACGATGTTCTTTGCTTCTAGATTGATAGAATTTTCGAGTTTTTGGGGTCCTTTTTTCTATATTTTGGTGACTTTCTCTTTCAGCAATTTGGTTTGTTCCTCGGGCGACATTGTGTTGATATTGGTTGTTTTGTCTGCGAATATAAGCATTTGATTGGTGTTGTTGATTCTTCGGATGTCCTGCTTCAGCTTCTCTTGTCGTTTTGGAATTGTATTGTTGAAATCATGTTGAGTAACTCGTTTTCGAAGTTTTCTAGGTCGTTGTTGGGTGGTGGGGTGTTCTTTGATTTGAAGCCAACTTTCTCTTTATCGTTGATACCGTCCTCATTGTTGATTTTTTTGTTGTACCAGAATAGTTTCCACCCCTTACGTTTGATTACTGCTTCAACTTTTTCAATCAACTTTAATATATGTGTTCCTGTTTGGTGTCGGAATGTTTTTCAACGAAAGTTTAAATTTATTTATTTTCTCCATGTGTGGAAACGAAAGTATAGTGCTTAACCAAATTTATAAAAAATATATTATACATATAATATATATACAATATATATAATGTTTATACAATATATATAATGTTTATACAATATCATATATATATGTTATTATGTTGTTATAACCTAATTATATTATATTTTGTTCTTGTTACAGAAAATTATCTGGAAAATTTCAATTCAAGTTTGAGATATAAAGAGCTAGATAAAACAACAACTATCACTGCTATTACTACTATTGCTACTATTACTACTATTACAACTATTACTACTATCACTACTATCACTACTATTACTACTATCACTATTATTACTACTATTACTACTATTACTACTATTACTCTACTACTACTATT
>RDPX01000024.1:814558-851119 GCA_003991215.1 Morbakka virulenta | reverse complement strand
CTACTATTACTACTATTACTACTATTACTACTATTACTACTATTACTACTATTACTACTATTACTACTAATACTAGTGTTACTACTGATACTTACTACTATTACTACTATTACTACTATTACTACCATTACTACCATTACTACTATTACTACTAATACTAGTGTTACTACTAATACTTACTACTATTACTACTATTACTACTATTACTACTATTACTACTATTACTACTATTACTACTATTACTACTATTACTACTATTACTACTATTACTACTATTACTACTATTACTACTATTACTACTATTACTACTATTACTACTTTTACTACTATTACTACTATTTCTACTATTACTACCATTACTACTATGTTCTATCAACTGAACGTGGGTTGCATGATACAAACTTCCATCTAAGTCTATCCTTTGCAGTTCTTATCTTTACCTTTACCTTTCCCGTGGTGCCATGTCAAAAGGCTTGGGTGGTGATATCCTTCCACCGTCTTCTGTCTTCAGACAGTTGCACCAGCTTCGTTGGTCAGTAGTTGAGGTTGTTGCGGTCGGTGATTCTGTCTATCGGCCTGTGTTTCTGTCCTCCTCTCACCCTCTTTCCTTCTATTTTCTCAGTTATACTGAGGTGTCATATTTTTTTTTCCTTGTGTCATGTCCCATGAACTTTAATTGCCTTGTATTTATTTGTTTCGTTATTTCTCTCTCTGTTTGCCTGTTGTAATACTTGGGTGTTTGTTTTTCTTGCTATCCATGGGATTGTCTGCATTCGTCTAAGAGTCCACATTTCAAATGCTACAATTCTTTCTTGTGCTTCTTTATTTGTGGTCCAGTTCTTATCATATCCGATTAATTGTGACAAGTGCATTTGGTGATATATTTCACTTATGATGTTCTTGGCCTTTCTCATTCTCTCTTACCATTATCTTTCGTTCTATCAAAACTCTGTGTAAGTTGTTTCTTCTAATCAGACGTCAAAAATTTGTGATATTCGTTTTTGTACAGTCTTCATTAGTTTCCTGTTGGTATAGGCTCTTTTCAGCACTCCTTAAATTTGATATTTTGTTTGTCCATGATATCTTTAGCATTCTACAGTATATCCTCATTTCAAAAATTTCCAGACGATTACACATAATCTAGAATTAAACTAAATTCAGTTTTGGCAACAAAGACCCTAATGAAAATTACCTGTTTCGGCTCCAAATCAAAGTGACGATCGTAATGAAAAACCTTTGGACATTCTTGTTCGATACCCACGGTAATGTTCTGATTACAGGTTAAAATTCTTAAAACAAGAAAATAACTCTAGATAATGATCTGCCCCAACGTCTGTATCTTTTTCTTTCAAAGACTTTCACGCAAAAAATATATTTACCATACATATATTTATTTAAACTAACGTTAATATTCTTTTGTTGTTCCTAACAAAAGAAAATAGGATCCTTGAACCTGTCGATTCATTACCCCTTACTCCATGTCAAGGAAAATGTAGAAATTTTATTTATAAATTTCTAATTTGCAGGGAGGGGATACGTCTTAATTATTACTATATTGATTGTTGGAGTAAGGGAATTTCTGTAACTTATTATAATACTTATTATTACGTAAATTTTTTTGTGGTTTTAAGTTTTTTCATCAATTATTTTGTTTCTTTATATTGTTTGATTTCTTTTTAATACTTTGTTGTTGGTGTTTAATCATTCGTTGATTTAATTATTATTATTTTCTTTTTGTTGTTGTTTTTCCTTATTATTCAAAAGGGGAGGGTGGCTCTTAACTCGAGAATAAATACATATATCAAGTCAAAAGTGAACTGCAATGTGGTAAAAACAGAAATATATTTCGAACTACTCGTTCATCATCAGTCTACTGTATAAAAGCATCAAGCAAAATGTTCAAAATTTATATTTAATTTACAAGTGAAAAAATCCTATGGGAGTACGTAAACAAAAGAATAAAGAGTAAAAGGAAGGACATAATAAAATCCTTGTTTATGCCAAAGTAATTAGGGGATTCCATAACAAATTCCTAAATTTAATAAATAATATAAATTCCCAAGACCATTAGCAAATGGTAACAATGGATGAATATCCTAAATTACTGTCATTATATTTTGAAAAGTAGCTGCCTGCTCCTGAATTCATCCTTGGATACTCCAAAGTAAGGACATTGCTAATGACATTATCAATGACATCGGCATCGCCACTTTGAAGTATGTGAAAAATTGTTCGAAACAAAAGGTACCAAGACATATAAAAATGACACGACATTTTCTGAAAGAAAATGACCTTCTTGCTGTTCCTTTCGATAAAGGTACACGTATATGCGTAATGAAGTCAGTCACTTACCATCAAAAGATAAAGGATGTTTTAAACCTCCCTCAAGTTGAAAGCAGACCGTAACACGTAAAAGAGCAAAGGAGATGTGCCTGAAAGAAGAAGAGCGCATCAATTCAGAATTAATCAGCCTGTTGGAGAATGGTAAAATTGATGAACAGTTGTTTAAACAAATGAGATCAACAGGTGGACAGCTACCTAGACTTTATGGCACAGCGAAAGTGCACAAAACGAATGTACCCATGAGACCTGCACTATCGATGCCAGCGTCGCCCTATTATCGTATTTCTGCTAAGGTCACTAAATGGTTGTCAAACGTACCACAGGCTAAAATCAATTGTTCAACTAAGAATACTGTGGACCAGCTAAAAGACGTTCGTTATCTTATTAAGGAAAGCACTCAAAAATCAAAGATTTCCGCTATCTAATAATTCGTGGAAGAAAGCCTGTTTACATAGAAAGATATATTACAATAAGGAACAACAACTGCAAAAGGCCGAAGATGTTGAGGAAAACAATTGACGCGGTATACAACAAACCGTCCTGGTACCAGTGAGGAAAGCTCATTAGAACACTTGCCATAACAATAGCTATAGAAAAAACTATTACAAGACATTTGGCGATGCCTTTTGGCCAAAGATGTTGACTAACTGGAGCAATTTATGAGGAAGACCATTAATGCAAGGTTAGATTTCCACTAAACTGGATCGGGCAGGATCCGACTAGATAGAAGAAGATTAAAATCCACGCATGCGCAAGATTGATGTGTCTTGGAATTCAGATTTTAAAGCTATCAAAAAGAAATTAAAAACATTTTATTTTTTTCTGATACGACTCTGGATGGCCCAGACGGGATAGGCTTCGAAGCCAATGAAAAGTCAATATTTGGTAGTGTGACTTTCAAATCATAAGGACAGTCATTGTAGTGACAGCAACAATAAGAGTTTTTACGGCAATTTAAAGAAGTTTTCAGAACAACACTTTAAAATTACATAAAAGCATCAAGGAGAACGTTTCAACAAATTGTTCAATGAAAGAGGAACGACTTTATTGAAACCGCGCAACAATATGTCCAAATATCAAGTGAAACGGGTCTTCGCCAATGTAAAGAACTAATCCAAAGAGTTGGTGATGAGACAAGACCAATGTCCGATGTAAGGAAGCAGATTGTATATAGTATGTCCTTTCTTCGTATCCAGTCCTTTGGTAGATCTCTTTAAGGTCAGTTAGAGATCTAATCTAAAAAGAAACAGACGTCAAAAAGTGACCTAAGAGAGTAAGTTTTTTTAAGTCTGAGATCAGGAAAAAGTGTGGAAAATCATCAAGATGTACAAGTTTATGGGAAAAAGTGAGGTTGTAAGTAACTTTTACAGAGAATATTGTATCACAAATAAAAGCATCGCCAATAAAAAACAGAGGCACCCATTGAAACAACCTTCAGTCTTCGCTTTCACAGACTTTAATTAATAAAGTAGCGTGAAGTATTCTTTTATTGTTTGGCTAAGCCCCCTAAGATCTTTGAGAACTTCTTTTCATCCAGCCTGAATTAAGTTCCAGTGAGAATTAAAGTTAACTGGCCACTTCTGAAAAAACTTCTTTCCAAGTTAATGTAACTAATGACACATCAACAAGCTGAACAAAATTAAATCAAATCTATTGTTATCAATATTGCTTACTATTTTGTTACTTTTCGTTGCATTGAACATTTTTTCCCGCTTGTTGTTGATGTTCAATTAATTGTTAATTTGCAGGACTGTTTCCATTACATCATTTTCATTGTCTTTGAATGTGTAACTCGTTTCCTCTTCTATTTTCTAGCATTCCATTTTGACTGGTGAAGTAACAACAAGTTATGAAATACTTGTAGAAATGATATAAACAACATGACATAATGTGAAGAATCGATTGATCGATTAATCGATTAATTAATTCATCGATTCTTCACAATATGTCATGCTGTTCATATTATACTTGTGGAAATTCCGGTTTTTTGTTTAAAAAGTTTTTCCCAAAAAATACGACAAAAACCGCAAAAGTGTAATGGTACCACTGAAACTTGATACGCACACACATACTCAAAGTTCAACATTGGTTTTGAAGACCATCTCACCTGGCAATTCATGCGAGCAGAAACCTGGCCTGCTGACAAGCTGTTGAGAAAAAATTCTCTTCAATCCATGGGGAGCCTCCAATGGACTTATGTATTCATCAGAGCCACTGTTGTTTCTGTCTGAGCTACAGATGACGACAACGACGAGGAGGAGGAGGAAGAACTCTTTTGCAATGAAAAATAATGTCAATGCGATTTAATTGACAGTTCTATTACCACATAATGTAGTCGACATATTTATAACAACACAATACTAGTAACACGTCTATTGTAATGTAGTACTATTGCCACTTTTTTCAAAATAAGATACAAGTAAGATTTTTATTGCAATAAAATATAGGCGGCATCGTCACAAGGAAATGCCTAATAAGCAAAAATGTTCTGCAACAAGGATACGCCAACCCAAAGATTTTCCCCCACAGCAGTCATAGTTAAATTTCTGTCCCTGGGTACCCCAAGTGCATGGAAAGTGTAACAAATGATTGGCTTCATCGCACAAGTATCAGCAAGCTTTACCGATGATGTTCTTCTGTGGGCAAAGACTTCCTTGAAAGAAAGTAATACTGATTTCTTTTGATAACTAAAAAAATGACAGTAAACAGGGGCCGCGTGGAGCGCTGTCAATCTACTATTAGTCTCTATGCGACCGCAAGAAAATTTTGGGGGGTCCGTGGAGCCTCCGGAAAGATTTTTGCAAGCACACCTCTTTGCACCTGGGAACGTGTTTGCACCTGTTTGTGAACAACGAAAGGAAGTTAAATTGAAGAGGTTACTGATATGGGGAATTCTAACAATATAATACTACACTATATGGTAAATGCAATCACTTTATTTTCTTGAAAATCGTTCTGAGGCATCTGAGCGCTTTTCGTTGTTTCCTTCGAACCTCGCCACGACATTTTCGTAAAAACCTGTTTGCTTTACAAGCCATCTAAACAATGTGTACTCAACGTGAAGAAAAACCAGATGCTTCTTTCAGGTTTGCACCATGCGGGGCCTTGAGAACGAAATAACTCGCTTCATTCTACTGAAGACCTTTTCACAGTGCACATTCGTCAAAGGGTTGACTGCCGCGATCTTCAATAAAACCATAACTTGAGAAAGAACATCTACTATTGATTTGCGAAACAAGTAGCATGGCCGGCTTTTATAAGTGTTGGTGGGTCAAAAACAAAAATAGCTTCCTTGTACACCGAAATTCACTAAAAACAATCTTATCTTCTGTGTATCTCCCATAACCAAACAAGGCTAGCAAAAATACACGTTTTTCTTTTCATCTCTACATATCCATGAGAAGGTATCAAATAACTTGGCAAGACTTATTTTTCATTGAAACGTCAGGGCATGGTCATCATCATCTTTAAAACGAAGACGTTGCTCATGGGTCAGTTTACCTTGCTCTGACAAAAGGGATTACACTTTTGAAACACCCCATTTGTACTCCTTCTGCTGCGACTTGATTCATGTTGATAAAAAATGGGGTAAATTTCCTTTCGACTTTCACTGCAACTGCGAGAAGCTATTGAATTCTCAAAACCAATAGCAGATACATTTCACATGCTGACGACATAATAGGTGTGGCGTCATCAACAATGAGGCAGATGACGAAATTTCTAATTGTTTTCTCTCGTTTGGTATTGAGAACGTCAGACAAATGCAGTAGTATTGCCGGAAAACCCAGGATGGACTATTGAATTGTAAAAAACTGTCTGCGGCTTTGTTTTTAGGATTAATGGATGAAGGACACATCACGGATTTAATATCGATTGGAAACGGACAACGGGGCTTTTGAATAAATAAGACCAAATGAGATCAATCGTTTGGTATCATTTGGTACTCTTTTTAAAAAGATTTTTTATGAAAGTAGCGAAATCAAATTTTGGGGGAAAATTAGACCTATAGAAAAGAAAAGAAACAGACAATTGTCATCTTTTCATATCGAATATTTAATATTCTTCTTCTGAATTAAAACTGCGTGACAACAAACAGTGGCGGACACTTGGGGGAGGGGCGTGGGGGAGGCCGCCCCCAATAATTTTCAAGAAAAGTGAAACTTTGAGTTTACATTTCAGGCCCTTCGTTCATACCGCGTAAATGCACAGAGAAATAATGGTATCGTGGCATCAATATTCAGCAACTACAGGAATATTATCCAATCACGTTTCAAATCAATCACAGTAGACTCTCCATGGAACGAACCTCAAAGGGAAATAAAAAAGTTCGTTATATCGAGAGGTTGTTCAATCGAAAATGGAAGCAATCAAGAGTTTTGGACAAATATTAAATCTTATCTAAGAGTCGTTAAATTATATTGTATATATTTTCCCAATTAGTGAACCAAAATAAGAATAAAGATGTTCTTTACCTTCGAGCTAACATACGAGTTCCTAAATCGATCTAAAAAAGCTTATCTGAAAGATAAACAATAAGGCGCACCTTGTTTTTCGAAACATTTGAATTTTGTTTTTTTTCGAATTTTTCTTACGTTTGTTGGGGAAGAACTGCACTGCTGACATTAAGTTACATTTCCTGCACTTGAAAATTGCTTTACAAACAGTTTGAACTCTGATTTTTTAATATTTTACTTTGCTTTTTTTGATGTCTAGTGCTTTTAATTCGTTATGTCGAGGTATCTTTGATGGTTGGAGAGAAAGTTTGGTTCGTAACACCCAGAATTCGCTAACCGAAGGTCGGTTGTATAGAAAGGAATTATAAGACTTTTGTTAGAGTAAAGTAAAGGGAAATGGATTTGAGTTCGAAAAATCGAGATTTTCGCTAAATCCTGGGTCTGCAATATCAAGAGTCTACCTGTATTTATGTACATAAATTGCTACTCTAATTAAAAGGAACTACTCTGTCTTTTTTTATGCAACCAGTGGTATAGCACTTTATCTAAATCTTAAGATTTTAAAAGACCTTTGTTCAACGACAATACCATGAAGTTACTTGACATTGAAAAGTCCATGCTATTGCGACAGCAGCTCAGCACACGATTCATTGCACTGAAGCTGCGTTTAACCGTTGGAGAACCATTTGGAAGAGCTTTTGATATCATAACAAGTTGCTCTAGATTACTGTAAAAGTTCATGTCTATACTCTTTCTAGCCTTTGTCACAATTAACGCTCGTTCACACTCTGATTTCAGCAATCCAACATCGATATGTAGGCAATTTTCAAATCGTGAAACTAGGGGACACATAGTTTGGTGATCCAAGTAAAGTTCTTTTGTGGCATCTAGTGAATCTATTGCAGCCAAAATCTTGACATTGTCGTTGTTAAAACGTTGGTCAAGTTCTTCAAGGATAAGTGGAATGGAGCTCTCCTTTAGATCTTTGCAAAACTGGATTTGGCTAGCATGACCTTTCAGAGTTTCTCTTTCAATGTGGATGGGATCCTCGAGAGTGTCTGATATTTCAACAGAAGGGCACAGTGACTTGGCAGCATCAAGAATGTCATGTACGTTTAGATCTTGCAACAGCTGTTGCACAGCCAGCATTTCACTTGAAATTGCAATCCATTTGATGTTGCTCTCTTGCATTGCTTTACTCAATCCATTCATGATGGCCAAGACACGGCATCATGTTCAGCATTGTCCAGCATTGTCTATCCTTTTCTGTGTTTTCCTGCCTGGATGTAAACACATGCAGATTCACGGACAACCCTAGCGTAATGTAGCTGCGTGTGGTGGGCTGCATCTGATTATTTTCAATAAATAAAAAAATTAAATCCATCAAAAAGGGCGTTGCCCATGTTTTTGTGAGATTGAAGGGCGTGGTCACACAAAATTTCAGAAGGGCTTTGCCCCTAGACCCCCATCCCATTTTCACCCCCACCACCCCACACAATAAATTGCAAAGTACACGTGACTTTCAACACTCGCGATAAAGAGCGAGAGGATTGAAAGAGGAAATCTATCGGAGGGAATTGTAAATTTTGAATATTCAATGAAGGATGTTGATGCAATCCCTGACCAGTTATCCGCGTGACTGCACCATGCGTTTCACAACGTAAATGACGTCAGAGCATTGGAAAGTCAAAAGTCATCTGACTGACACCAACCGAGAATAATAAAAAACGGCAAAATATTGTTTAACATATAGCCTCGGTTTGGAGAATCAAATAAATTTCACTTATTTTTCGTTGGAAGCAGCCTGTTGACTGGTTAATTACCGTGATGGTTCAGTAAGACAAATGGTTCTAAAAAGAAATTGCTTGGGAAAAAAACATATTCATGGTTTTCAAGCACTGAGGATAATACTGGTTAGTCAGATGCGTGGTAGGTACGCCTTTTCTTTATTTGCTTCAAAGTTTCTAATAGAATCACTTATGAAGGGCACATTTGATCTTTGTTGTCATTTTGTCCTGGTACATTTTGTTGGAGTTTTTTTTTGTTGGGGAAGCCAAAGCTGAATGTCAGTTGCGAATAGCTGTGGCCTCACTGTCATTAACAATTTTCAGAAATTAATTTCTTTGCCATTTTGGTAAAGGCGCAGTGAGTGCACAGCCAGATCCCTTGATCCTGCAGTTGTTTTGAAAGCTTTATATGTTTTCAGCGAAAGCTTAACTGAGCAAAGGAAAGGTCCTATCTATTCTGTACTTGATTCAATTACGACGGAACTTTATTGTTATTCAGGAAGAGTACTCAAATTCATAATTTTAAGCTTTAAAGGTACGCTTGATCAAGTCGATTGAATTATTTTACATTATTATTGTTTCCAGTCTAATAAAAGCGATATAATTATGATAATGTGGCATTTTGAGAAAGTTTAAAGCATTTCCATTTGTGCCACTTGGATTACAACCTGCTGGGGTTTTTTTTCAGTTTTCATTGTTATTCTTCGTGAGTTAAACAATCTTTTGCGAGTTTGCGTTGGTCCAGATGTAAAAAAAATAATAAATCCTCCACCAAACAAAGGAACAATATTAACATTGTTGTTAGTCTTACAAGAGGTCGTTACCCTGGTTTCATTGTAATACTGCAGCTTTGAAGGCCGTGCTCATTGATTGTTTCATTTAGCTTTGACGTCGACATTGCCAATTTTAAGGAGTCTGTCATGTTGGTAATGACAGGTATTTCTATTTAATTGACAGATTCAGCTGGTAAAGTGATATATAACCGAAAAACACATTGTATTACCTGTAAACATGTTAAGTTTCACAGAATGAGCTTTTTGAAATGTAGCGGGAGTTTAAACTGCGGTCATGCAACATTAACATAAGTGACTTTTGTTTGTACAAAGTGCAAATTATAAATGGATTACAGTGATGGTGAAATATTTTTTTTAGAATTTATTAATTTTTCCATCGGTTCAAATACCGCATAGCGGAGTACCTGATCGCAGAGTCCAAAAGAGAAAACTCAAGGCTATTAATAGTTTATGCTTTGAGAAAATTGGAAACTTTTGCGCTAAAACAACTGGACCCATTTTGGGGGTAATTTTCAACCACCTGTTTGAAGTTGAAATAGATGTTATACATTGTAATGTCATTGAAAATTTAGGCAAAGTTAATGACTAGACTATTGGCTTGTTAAAACAAGACCTTCAGATAACATTTGACTATTATTGACTGCATACATTGGATAACCTGATGTTCAGATAAAAGTGCTTGATTTATTATTTTGGCAACAGAGGTTAGCTGGCAGCCCTTGCATATGACAAGTTTAGGTGGACCAAAGGTATAACAAAGATTCAATTTATGCTGGAGGACTTAAAGCTGATAGAAAAGCATTTTGATTTGTTATAGATAAGAGCAAAGCTAACTGACAGACTTGCCATCTCTTTGAAGGCTTTTGCGACTGTACTTGGAGCTACTTCGTTTAATAGTGGGGCCCACCATAAAAGTGAGATACAGTTGTTAGATATAAAAGTCTGTTTATATGTTTCTGTCATATGTTATTCAAGACCCCAATCTCTGAAATGATACAAGGCACATGCATGACTGCTATGAAGGCAACAACCTAACAAAACATGCAGATAAACATAACACTGTATATATATATATTCCCCAACATTTAGGAGTAAGCATGTAAAGAAATGAAAACAACAAACAAACAAAATCCAAATAGCTAAGAGTCCCTATCCCTATTGCAACAAGTCCACAATGTGGCAGGGAATCTATTGGTTTGTAAAGTCATTATCGAAATAACAGGAGTTTGGCATTCTGTTTCTGCCCAACTGTTGCAGAAGATTTAAGGCTTCTGGGTTGGCAATGTCCATTGCATGTGGATTTCCAAAAGTAACCATCTCCCCTTCATTTGTTTCTTCCAGCAACATCTTCTTGTGCTCAACTGGCTGCATTGTCAGTTCTATATTTGCTGACATCTTNATATATATATATATATATATATATATATATATATATATATATATATATTCCCCAACATTTAGGAGTAAGCATGTAAAGAAATGAAAACAACAAACAAAAAAAATCCAAATAGCTAAGAGTCCCTATCCCTATTGCAACAAGTCCACAATGTGGCAGGGAATCTATTGGTTTGTAAAGTCATTATCGAAATAACAGGAGTTTGGCATTCTGTTTCTGCCCAACTGTTGCAGAAGATTTAAGGCTTCTGGGTTGGCAATGTCCATTGCATGTGGATTTCCAAAAGTAACCATCTCCCCTTCATTTGTTTCTTCCAGCAACATCTTCTTGTGCTCAACTGGCTGCATTGTCAGTTCTATATTTGCTGACATCTTGGTCTGCACAACTCTTGTCTTTTCACAACTTCTGTACCTCATCACCAGGTTGTCTGCTGTCCATTTCTTGTCTCTGCCATTTCTATTAAACTACTTTCTGAACACAACTTCAGATTGTCTGGTGTCTTCTAGCTGTTTTTGGCTCAAACAATCCTCCACAGTGATCTTTGCCTTCAAACCAATGTGGATGATCTTACAGACACTGTTGGAGAATAGAGGTTCAAATTTTGACATTCTCCAAAAGTTTTGCACTAGGACCATACCAGTATCACCCAGAGCAAAGGAGTGTGGCTTTCTGTATTTAGATGAGTTAACCAAAGAATCGTGTTGCAGCTTTCTCTCTGCATCTTGACAGGAAGCCTATTTGACATCTTCATCTGCGATTTGACTTGATGTAAGTGATGTATACTGTGTAATGTTTTTCTGCATGTTTTGTGCATGTTTAGCAACAGCATTGTTCAGAAAGATGTTACTGCAGAAGTAACAGGCACATGTTTTGGCCTTTAAACTTGTTCTTCTCATCCTTGGTGGCTTGTTTGATGTTCTTAAAGGAGTTAAGGGATGACATGACATAAACCTGCTCACAGTGCCCTCTGCGAAGCTGAACAGCTTGCTGATTGTGTCAACCACTCGAACTATGGCTTAGTGCTCACTTCAACAATATATTTCAACATTATGACTACTCTCCCAGCAACAGCATGTCATCAAAACTATGGGTTCTTTTCAGATCCGGCATGCTCCATTTTCTGACCAGAAAGCTAAAATACTGGCCCAAATATTGGCAAATTATGATATCGTTTGCATACCAGAGACACATCGAGACAAAAACAGTAAGTGACCCTATTTAAAAGGGAAAACTCTGGCTGCGGAAATCCCACATAAACAATATGGGAGTGTAGTATTTACCAAACCCTCCTTACCCATTGAGCAAACCTATACCAACGGCAGTGATAATAACATTGAAACAATTTCTGTGTGCCAGAAAGATCTGGCAATAACATCAGCCTAAAAACCACCCAACAGCTGCTTCCACCTCAATGAGCTTCCAGCAAATTGTAAACGGAAATACCACCTATCTTTCAGTGACTTTAATTCGCATAGCACACTGTGGTGTTATGGAGAGACCAACAATGATGGCACTGCAGTAGAGGTGTGGGCAGAGGCCAAGGAAGTAACACTTGTTTATCATCATCATCATATTTGGTTTAATGCCCATTTTACATGCTAGCATGTGTTGGACACTTTCTTGAAATTGACTTCCAAGTTATCCTATCCTTCACCAGGTCTCTGCTGATACCTCTTTGGTTGAGATCCATCCTTATTACTTGTTCATGATAAGAAACAACCATTTTCATTTAACCACTCTTGCTGGAAAAGAGGTTATAACCCAGACATTGGGTTAATCAGTCAAAATATCAGCCCAATGTGTACAAAGGAAGTTCTTGAACCAATGCCCCACAGTCAACATCAACCTATTGCCCTATCCATCAGTGCCCCAATTAAAGTACGACACACTCCATTCTGCAGACACTTCTATCTAACAAAGGCAGATTATCCCAGTTTTGCCAAGCAAGTGGGTATGCAACTCTCCAATGTTCCACCTACACTGAGAACCACAGCACCTTTGCCAATGTAGTTAAAAAGTCTGCACAAAAAATGATCCCCCAAGGATATTGGGCTGAATATATACCAGGCATGTCAGGAGAACTGCCCAACTTGTTTAACACCTAGCAGTCTTCATACCAGCAAGATCCCTTCTCAGACAAAACCATCAGTCTAGGAGAGGAACTACTTGAAAGTATGGCAGAACAATGCAGAGAAAGCTGGCAACACATGATAGAATCAATGAATCTGACTCACACAGCAAAAAAGCCTGGACTACCATCAAGAGAATTGGGAATGACTCCACCACAGTAAAACCAACATCCACTGTCACAGCCAACCAGATTGCCACTCAACTTTTAATGAATGGGAAAGCTGCACAGAGACGACCAGCAGAGGATTATCAGAGAGATAGAAAATCCCATTCTTGCTGAGTTTTTTAAGCATATTGGCCCCACTACTAAAGGGTGGCTAGTGGACCTATTCCAAGACTGTGTGAACTGCAAGAGAATCCCTCAACTATGAAGGCGATCGAAAATCATTGCTGTCCTTAAACTGGGAAATTATATATTTGAACGTATGATACTTTGAAGGATTAGCACCTCCATTGATAAGAAACGCATCCCAGAACAGGCCAGCTTTTGCCCAGGGCATTTGTGCTCAGCACAACTCACAAACCTAATGCAGCATATTGAGGATGGTTACCAAGAAAAACTAATTACCAGAGCAACATTTGTCGATTTAGCAACTGCATACAACACTGTACAACATCAATGGCTTATACACAAAATTTGGACCATCACAAATGACGTGGGCCTGTGTCATAAAGTATGAAGTATGCTGGAAAACAGATGGTTCTTCGTTGAACTTAATGGTCATAGAAGTAAATGGTGCACACAATGCAATGACCTACCACAAGGAAGTGTTTTATCACCTCTTCTCTTTAACATTTACACAAATGATTTACCATTACCAAGTGAAGGCAGGTGTTTCATCTATGCAGATGACACCTGTATAACAACTCAACAGCAGTCCTTCACCAAGATCGAAAACACCCTCGAGAATGCCCTGAACCAGCTTACTNCACTGTACAACATCAATGGCTTATACACAAAATTTGGACCATCACAAATGATGTGGGCCTGTGTCATAAAGTATGAAGTATGCTGGAAAACAGATGGTTCTTCGTTGAACTTAATGGTCATAGAAGTAAATGGTGCACACAATGCAATGACCTACCACAAGGAAGTGTTTTATCACCTCTTCTCTTTAACATTTACACAAATGATTTACCATTACCAAGTGAAGGCAGGTGTTTCATCTATGCAGATGACACTGAACCAATGCCCTGAACCAGCTTACTACTTATTACGAGTCCAATGACTTGAAGCCAAACCCAGCTAAAGCCCAAGTTTGTGCTTTTCACCTGAAAAATCAAGAGGCAAAACGAACTCTCAATATTACATGGAAACAACAACCACTGGAGCACCATCCACATCGAAAGTATTTGGGCAGCACTCTGGATCACACACTCTCTTTCAAATCATACTGCTCTAATATTAAGGCAAAGGTTGCCACAACGAATAATCTGTTGGACAAGTTGGCAACCTCCAAGTGGGTAGCCAACCCATCAACACTGTGCACCATTGCTCTTGCCTAATGTTTTTCAGTAGGTGAGCATGCATGCTCAACCTGGGGAAGGTCAACACATGCTAAACAAGTGGATATTTCACTAATTAACACTTGTAGAATAATTACAGAGACAATACGATCCACACCAGTCCATACTCTGTATGCTCTATCAGGCATAGCCCCAGCTCAAAATAAGTGAAGCAAGTGCCCCAGTGGTCAGCAGACATATTCTGTCAAAGACAGATACAAAGAACAAATTTTAATTTGGAGCTGCCTAAATAGTCTGTTGTACAATGAGAGAGTGGTGATGCAACATCATCAGCACAGTCTTTAGGCAACACTGCTTCCAGTGCAGATATTGTGGGTTCAATGAATTAGTGATGTAACACTTGGTGCATTGCTTTAAAGTAAGAGTGCTTTGAACATTAAGTTCGAATGAAAGAAATCACTAGAAACAAAAGATAAAAACAACATCCCAAACAAAGTACTTTCTAGAGACATCAACTGCCCAGACGTAAATTGGAACACACAAACAGCGAAAGGACCAGAGAGAGAAATACAAGGAAGGGCTCACAGACACCATGAGCATGAACAACCTGACAGAAATCCACAAACAACCTACCAGAGAAGATCATATTTTGGACTTAGTCTTTGTCTCAAATCCAGCATTAGTAAAATCATCTATAAATGTACCAGGCATATCTAACCGTGACATTGTGATCACAGACATGGACACTAAAGTACACTGCAGCTACACATCTATTGGAAAATGCTACATATTCAGCAAGGCAAAATGGTTAATATAAATAAAGATCTTGAGGAACTGCAGACAACAATAGAAGATAACAACAAAAGAAATGACTCAGTACAACAGCTTTGGTTAACATTCAAAATGTAACTCTTCAAAACAATGAATACAAACATACCAAATAAAGAATAAGATCAAGGAATAACATACCCTGGATGAAATACAAACACAAGAAAATGCTGAAAAGGAAACAACAATTATACAAACTGGCACAGAAAACTAAAAAATGGTCCAACTGCAGAGCATACCAAAAAGGGTATAAAAGAATGCTAAGACAAGCTGAATGGGAATATATTAGATGACATCATCTGTAGGGATATCATGAAACACCTGGAGACAAATAATATTCTCATCAATTTGAACCATGGATTTAGATCAGGATATTCTTGTGAAACCCAGCTTTCAACAACATTAAATGATTTCCTCGCAGAAGATGACAAATCACATCAGGTCGATATTGCCATTGTAGATTTTTCAAAAGTATTTGACACCATACCTCACAATAAATTACTCCACAAACTCCATAAATATGGCATCCAGGGGACACTCCACAATTGGCTCAACAACCTTTTGACAACACATATGATGAAAACAATAGTGGAAGGCACTGAATCAGAAGAAACTGTTGTAGATTTAGGAGTTCCACAGGGGACAGTACTTGGCCCAATTATGTTATTATGGCATATTAATGACCTACCTATTGCTGTCAACTCTTCAGTATGCCTATTTGGTGATGATTGCCATCAAAAACAGCATCAACCAAAAAATCCTTCAAAATGACTTGAAACAGCAAGAAGGCTGAGCAAATAGGTGGGGCATGAGATTTAATACCAAAGATGTTACATTATGTCTATCAATCAAACAACATCAAAGTTCACCAACTTAACAACACCATCCTCCAAGAAGTACAAAACAACCCATACCTTTAACATGAAACCTCAAATGATATCAAATTTGAGTCTGTAAATAAATAACATCGGTAAGAAAGTGAACATCACCTTAGGTTTCTTAAAAAGAAATCACCAAAATGTACCTGAGCAATGCAAAAAAAACAAAACAACCAACACACAAGTCCCTAGTTAGGTCCATCATGGAATATGAGACCACCATTTGGAACCCATATCTCAAAGGGGATATTGATAAGTTAGAGAAAATACAAAACAGAGTAAAAAGATTTATAAAAAGAGACTACAAAAACAGAAATTCAAGAGCTATAGCATCCATGAAAAAAGACTTCAAAATGGACATCATCATCATCATCATCATCATCATCATCATATTTGGTTTAACGTCTGCTTTACATGCTAGCATATGTTGGACACACTGGAAAGAAGAACAAGCCTGAGACTTATCCTCATGTACAAGGTGCTTGAGGAGTTGGTTCCATCACTGCTCATACATTTATTAAACATGCCAAAGCTAAATGTCAAATTGAACCTAGGCAATTTAGTGACCACCATACCACAAGTATAGTCCCAAAACACATGTGTAACAACAACAAAGGGCTGAATATACCAAACAGCAGAACACCACAGTACAAACATTCATTCTTTGTAGACAGGTGTAAGTAAGTAAGTTTTTATTTGCCACAAACAAAAATGAAAAATGTTTACAAATGTTTAAAAAAATAAGAAAGGCCTAGAAAGTCAATAAATTACAATTTAAAGTTAATTTACAAGCTTTTGTATAAATTAATACTAAAAAGAACGTTGCATAAAAATATTACAATTATAAAAATATTACAATTATAAAAATATTACAATTATAAAAATATTACAATTATAAAAATATTACAATTATAAAAATATTACAATTATAGTGTATTCACTGGAACCACCTGCCAGATTCAGCAGTGGATGCAAAAAATGTTCAAAATGGCCCTCCAGGAATATCACTGCCAGTAAAACCTGGCATTCACTCTACCATTGTAAAAAAAGCAAAATTAAGTTCAACAATGTATACCACACAGACACAAACTATGACCAGTGGTGGTATGAAAAAGCAGCAGAAATAGAAGATTTAGTCAAGCAGGGTGATTGGAGAACATTGAACAGCAACCTTAAAAGCATAAATTGTGCTAAGGATGTACAGATCCCTGATGTACACTAACTCCCACACTGAAACTGTTGGTAAAAGAGCCATTGATTCTCACCTGACTTCTTGGATTCTTGTACATTGCCTGGACCACTTTTACCAGTCACTTGCATGCTCCCAGTTTCCTCAAAGCCCACCAGACCACATCTCTTGGAACTCTGTCAAATGCCATTTTCAAGTCAACAAGGGCAAAGAAGATGATCTTTTTTTGGCCAGATACTTTTCCCATAACTGGCTCAGAATAAAAATTGTTCCTCGCCAAGGCATGAAACCGAATTGCATTTTGTCAATATCTATTTTATGCCGGATTTGTTTTTCAATGACTTTAAAAACTTGATCCATTAACTTTAATTTCTTCTGTCTGATGCTTCTCCTTTTACTTTGTAAAAGTTTACAATGGTGCTAAGTTCCCACTCCTCTGGTATTGTGCCCTCCTTTATGATCTGATTCACCAAATCAGTTATTATATGTATTCCTGCTTCACCTCAAACTTTCAACAACTCAGTCACTATTCCCAAAGGTCCTTCTGCCTTTCCATTTTTCATTTTCTTGACAGCCTCTTTCACCACTTCTTTCATGACCAGAATTGGTGATTGTAACACTGTTTCAGCACCTCTCAAAACATTTCTGCCCTATTAAAACTCAATGTTCAGCAGCTTCTCATAATGGCTTTTTCAAACAGGCTTTAAATCAGCTTCATTTGTTGCCACTTCTCCATCATCCTTTCATATTTGTAGCTCTTTCACAATATCCTGATTGGTCTTTCTCATTTGCTGAGCAATTCTGAACACCTCATTTTTTTGTTCATTGCTTTGCATTATGTTTGCAAACCTGGCCTTTTCAGCATCAATTTTGGCTTTGTGGGTTACTCTCTTAGCAGCTCTCTTTGCTTCCATGTACCTTTCTTTTACAACAGTGCTACATTTCCATTGCTTCCACTTCCTCTTTTCTTTCACACAACTATCAACTGACTCATTCTGCCACCATGTCACTTTTTGGCATGCACATCCTTTGGCCCATCCACAGACTTGCTCTGCAGCTGTCAACATGGCATATTTTATCTGTTTCCATTGCTCCTCGACATTGGCTTTAGCTGGCACTCACAATTTCATTTACTTTCTTGTCGAAAAGCAGTCTTACTTGCTTGTCATGCAATCTCCAGATCTTTCATCTTGATGTAGACTCCCTTTTGAAATCCTGCAATTTCTTCACCTTCAAATCATGTACGACTGGCTTATGTTGGGTCACTATCTCTTCACCTGGGATCACTTTCACATCATGCACACACTTTCTGCCCTTCTTCCTTGCCAAAATATAGTCCACTTGTGCCATAGCAGATCCTGACTCATATGTTGCCACATGACTGTCCCTTTTCATGAACACTGGGTTGGTCACAATCCTATCCATTGCCAAACCAAATTCTAAAATTCTTTTGCCTTCTGTATTTCATTTACCATACCTATTTCCACTGTGGTTCCCTTCAAAACCATATGCACTCCTTCGTATATGACCATTTAAATCCCCCACAACCACAACAACTTCTTTTTCATTCAACTTTCCAATGGTTTTAATCAACTGATGATAGAGCTGGTCTTAACCTCTTTACACAAACCACTGATACTGGTGTCAGTACTGCCTCAACTTAAGGAACATGATTCAGTCATTTACTCATTTGACATCAATAACTTGGTATATCCATTTCTCTGCCAGGAAAATGCCAATATCTACAGTTCCTTTTTCATTGGCAATCCAATACAACATATATCTTTCCTTCAATCATTCTCACAGATTTCCCTCTCCATTTGGTCTCTCTTACAGCATAAGTCAATGTCCCAATGTTCCAAAAACTCTGTGATTTCATCAGATCTGCCTCTCAAACTTCTAACATTTAGACTACAGAATCTAAAACTCACCAGTCCTTCTTGAGGTTGATGTAATAGCTTGATGATGGTCTGATTAAGCTTGCATCCAATAGAAGTTCTACTGTGTATAACACCTTTACTTTGAGAAGTTCCAGTCCCATTGATGCAGTTGTTTAACATATCTTTAGAAGTCATTGCATAGTATATGAGGCTGCATTTTTTAGACCTTACAAAAATGCTATTTAGATGTTGATAGATGCTACAACTTCCATTTGTGATAATAAAGACATCATAAACATTTCTTGAAGATGAAATTGAACTCTCTGTGCAAAAGACTTCTACCTTGTTAAGTTTTTTTGTACCGTGCATCTGTACAAGGAACTTCATTGCTCATTTATAGGTAATTACCCATTTTTTGGCTTGATACAGATGTTATGAAGCTTTTTTGTTGCAAGCTAGCTTTGTGTCTGATTTTTTACACAAGGTGGTGAACACATTGGGGAGTTAAGGGGAGTAACCACAAATATATTTTATGAGAAGTGAATTTTAAGTTTTAGAAAGTGTTTGATTGCTTTCCTCATACAATTATAGGCAATAGGTTATGACACAACCCTGTGTAAAGAGAACTGCACAGCTATATTATTAATATTTGTCATTTATGATCTACTCTGCTAAAGAATCACTAAATTAAGTTATAACTTAACTAATTGCAGGAATATTTTCAAGTTTAATTCTACTCTTTATTTTAACAAACTCAAACTTCTAACACTCTACAAATTTTCAGCTTTTTTAAGGTCTTTATTTACCAACAGTACTATGAAATCACAAACTATTAAGTCATCTAAGCCATTGCGACTCCAGAATATTCAACTGCTTCAGGGTCAACAAGAACAGTATTTGATGGTTTGAGAGGTTGTTCCAAGCTGCTGTGAAATTAACATGTACTCCTTTTCCAGTGTTTATAATCATCTGATGTATATAAGATGGTTGATGCAAGCAGTACTCTCATCAAATGTCATCTAAAAGCTGCTATTCCAGTTACATTGTATATTATGCTTTAAAATACAGATTATTTGACAGAAAACAGAAATAAAATCACTTTAGTTTGGCTTCCAAATGATTATACATCTGCCAAACCAAGAAGAAAGTAATCTTCATCTTTACTATTTTCTATCTGCGCTGTCCTAAAGATCCCCTAACATAGGTTTTTATAGCCTTTTCTTCTAATATTTAAACATTAGTCAGTTATGGTGATAAAAATTCAATAGAAGAGTACATACAATTAAAATTAAATACAATAACATTAAAGCAGTACTGGGTTTCTTATCATTTAGTGATCTCAGAGAGTTTATAAATCACAGAGGTAAACTAAAGCCCAAGTTTTTTAGGGGTGGTACCAACATGGTTATGGTTTACAAAATGGTAATTGTAGTTTTCACAAAATATTGATAATAAACCTGTTTATCATTTCCCAATTCAGTAACTGCCCTTTGATATGTATGTTCAATGACAGAAATAGGAATAAAAAAGCAAATAAGATCCAGGAAAAAGCTGTGCAAATCACATAAGCAGATAGTCACCCTGATTTTGACCCCCTTTTTGAAATGAATAGTTCTATACCTTTTTGTCAAAGTAACAGTTGTTGATGCCTAGAGTTTTCAAATTAAAAAAAATCAGAATACAAACTTTATGGAAAACATTGAAAAATATAGATTAAGAAAAGGGAACACTGATACCAAAGGTCAGAACAATAATGTTAGGACTTGAGTCTGTGTCATTTCTAGACTACTGGGTAAGATGTAACATTTAAGAAAGTGGAAATATTTCAAAGTAATTTTTTTTGCCATTTAAATACCTATACATTTCTTTATCTCTGTGTCACTCCTGAAATAAAGTACTACCCAAATACATTAAAGTTCTTTATATCACCCCTGTTTAATTTCTAATTACATTTTTGGATTAAATTGTTTTTGGTTTTGTTTTTTTAACTTGCTTTCTATTTGGACCATGTGCGATAGATACTGCAGCTCTTTTCCTGGTTTTTCAACGAGGACTGTGTCATCAGCTAATAAAATATTGTTGTTATTGTTGATATTGATGCCATTAATCTTACTTCCATTTATTTCTTTAATTTCTCCGAATACTTACTGTATGAAGAAAACAAGACAGATAACAAGACACAGCTCTGCCTGATATCTGTTTTGACATAAACATAGTTACTTATTTCCTCCCAATCTTATAAACCTGTAATAAACCCCTAATGTACTGCTGATATTTCTCGTCTAATTTTTTTTGCTGTTAGCATAATAACTATGAATTATTTTTGCTATCCAACTCAGACTTCTATTTGATCACATTGTATTGTCCCTATTTTCTTTGGTATTGATATGAAAAGAGATTTCCATCTGGGGACGTTTGTAAATCAGAAACTATTATTGCATGATTAATCACAATACAGGCCTAAAGAAAGCATTTATTTAGCCTTAACTTCACATATTTCTCTGATAAATAATCATTAGATCAACAATCTATTCCTGATATTAAGTCTGGTGTTAACTTTTTAGTCAGTTATTCTTTGTATAAAACCATACATTGTGTATTTCTTAACATGTGCAAATATGAGTATTAAATTGAATGAACTTATTTGTTGACTTGTTCCAATTTTTTAGCATATTAAGTCATAGGAGTATATAGCTGTTTGTATTAACTTGTTCTCCAAATGTGATTTTTCCAATTAGTAAATTGTTTGCCATTTTGCTTTGTAGGCTGATCAAATTTGAATTTGGAAGGCACAGGGACTGTTTTCCTGCAGGGTATCAAAGAAAAGATGTCAGGTGATATAGAAAGTAATCCATCTGTTTGGGAGAGAGTTGACAGAGCAGTATCTCCTCTGAGCACACAACCTAGTACAATTGTAGAGAGTGTTGAAACAACCACATTTCCAGAATTTCATGCTAGATTTAAGGTAGAATCTGTAGACAATCATGGAAGTGTGGATGATAGTGGCTCACCAATAGGTAGCCCAGTGAAAGAATCACATGATACTGTTGGATTTGATACTATTGGGTATGCAACACATGAAGCTGTACCCATGACTGTGTTTTATCGAAATGAAGCATCAGTTAATGTTGCTCAACAGAGGCCAACCCTTGATAAGTTACACAAAGGGTTTGATGAGCTAGATGAACAAGAATATGTAAGTTACGATTATTTTGTTCTTTGTATTTCAGTTACTCAAGAATGTAGTAAAAGTATACATTAAAATGTAGCCAATAGTGTGTGGTACTTCTAATTGAATTTCAAAGAGAGTAACTTGTTTTTTCTCTAATCGTCATACTGTACTGTAGCAACCAGTTCACCATGGTGACCTTGTTAATCATTAAGAAAGTAGAAAAATAAAGAAAATAGAAATTTGATATTTATTAAATTACACTTAGATGTTACAGTCATAGCAGGTTGATGGAACTTCAAAACATGGAAGGTCATTGAAAAATATGATGGGAGGTGTTTGGTTGCTGGTTGAACAGAAGTGTGGTGTGGAGATGTGGAAACTCAACTTAAAGAGTTGGAGGTTGTTTTGCCAGATGTCTTTGAAATATTTGGTAGCAATGATGAAAGTGAAGGTTTGGCTAAAGAGGGCAGTAGTAAAATAAACAAAATTGTCAAAGCATTAAGAATTTCATGTCTGACAGATGTGCAGTGCAGAAAAAAATTAACAATCTGTTCATTTGTTACAGGAAGGTGATTTTGCCAACTGTTGTGGAAGAATGGGGTATTTTGTTAATAGCTGCACAGGAATAAATATAAAAATTATTGAATTTTTTGTGAACTGTATTTTCTTGTTGTGCTTGCTGACCAAGCTGAAAGTTGCTGTAAAATTTTGGATTATCTTTGTTGTGAAAATATTGTAGTTGGATCATTAGCTTATGGTGGTTACAGCAATGGGGAATCTGATGTTTAATGTTTAATTAGAGGTACTTGCAAATCAATACACGAAAAGGGTTGTGAGAGGTCTGGGAGAATGGTGGGTATTTTTACTTCATTAAGAACTGAAAGATGTATAAATTTTTTTGCTAAAATATTCATTTTTACAGTATCACTGGAACTTATTATTTGGAAGAAAAAAATTTATTTGAAAGGATATGGAATAAGAACAAACTTTTGTGTTGTTTACCATGATTTAAATGTTCCATCATTCCATCTTTGTTGCCTGTAGATCTTTGGATAAGATCAAGAAGATTGTTACTGGTCCTTTGCAAAGGTGCAGTGCTAAAATTGGGCATGTCCCATGCATGAATTATTATTATCAAAAACGTTTTGACTATTTTATTGTATGGAAGTCTAATGCAAGCCAGTCTATGAGTGGGTATATTAACATATTTGGATTTTAAGTGGAGGTTCATAAGGATGAGATGTTTAAAAGTTTACATTTACCTTTTTAAATTAATTTTTATGAGTTAACCAAGCAATGTTTAGAGCTTTTCTTTGATGGGTTTATAATTGTGACATAAAGGCTTTTCAAATATCATTTGGAAAAAGAGTATGGAATTTTTTTCTGAAGAATGGGATGGTAAGAGATTCAGATAAGAGAGTAAAAGTGTATCAAGAAGCAATGTTTCAACTGAAAGTGACTTTGGTATGCTGGATTACGTACTTAATGAAGCTCAACTAAAGGCTGCAGATTTTGCCAATGTGGGTATAATTGTGCATAAAATTACTAAAACAGCAAAATGGATTGAAGAATTTAGTGATAAAGAGGGAAATAGCTTCATGAATATAGCTAGGAGATCAAAGAATGTTCAGCATGATAATTATATTCAAGTGAAACAAAAGATCTAAAACAAAAGTAAAAAAATCATGTTTTATTTATTCTTATGGTTTACAAAACCAATCAGTGTCAATTTTTGGTCCCATTGATAATGGCAACTGTTAGAACCCGAGTCTAGAATTGCTAGATATTATTTTTGCTTTCAGTAACTAATATTTTGCTATAGAAAGTTATATTACTCTGGAAACAACATATAGTTTTAGTGACTAATTTACCTGGAAGAATAATTCCCACCAACAACAGTCAACCCCTCCATCACCCCCAACAGTCAATCAATCGCCCCCCAATCAGCTCACCGTTTTATTATCACAAGTAGTAAATATAATTCAAGTTTTTCTTTCTTGTAATAAATCAGAATTGAAAATCTCTAGAAATTTTCATTACTGTTACCAGGTAGCTTATTAATTTCCATGACAACAAAATTTATTTTTAGGACCATATTTGTAAAGGGCATGATTTCTATTGTTTGTGTACCAATTTTTGTTTAGNATTCTTATGGTTTACAAAACCAATCAGTGTCAATTTTTGGTCCCATTGATAATGACAACTGTTAGAACCTGAGTCTAGAATTGCTAGATATTATTTTTGCTTTCAGTAACTAATATTTTGCTATAGAAAGTTATATTACTCTGGAAACAACATATAGTTTTAGTGACTAATTTACCTGGAAGAATAATTCCCACCAACAACAGTCAACCCCTCCATCACCCCCAACAGTCAACCCCTCCATCACCCCCAACAGTCAATCAATCGCCCCCCAATCAGCTCACCGTTTTATTATCACAAGTAGTAAATGTAATTCAAGTTTTTCTTTCTTGTAATAAATCAGAATTGAAAATCTCTAGAAATTTTCATTACTGTTACCAGGTAGCTTATTAATTTCCATGACAACAAAATTTATTTTTAGAACCATATTTGTAAAGGGCATGATTTCTATTGTTTGTGTACCAATTTTTGTTTAGTAGTGTTCATCAATAAAAATATATTTGATGGTTTGTGCACTTGTCTATTTGTGTGTTATCACAAGGTCACATTTATCTCAGCTTATTGTGCACAAAAACAGTAAAACTCTTTCTCAAGAAAACCATTAATGGGCTAAAAACTCACAAATAATTGCAAAATAATCTTAAACCTTGCTTTTTCCTAACATTTAAGCTTCATGTCAAGAACTTAAAAATTCAGCTGGATCACCCTACTACTACTGTGAAGTGTATTGATTCCTGTTTATCTGCTTGCATTTCCAAATACTAATGCTCTACAATCTGACTTCCACTGTGTTTCTTATCCTTACTTCTCTTATTTACCTTACTTCTCACTACTTGTTCCACTTTTTAAACAATTTACTTCTCTCTGTACCTATATTTTGATTGATTTATTACTGGATTGGTTGTTGGTTTTGGTTTTCTTTATTCGTCTTCAGCAAGGCAGGATGCCACTTCTGTGGAGACTTTACTTTTGTTATGTGATTTTTAAAAACTTACGTTCTCTATCTTTTTATCTGTGAAGACATTTAAACACATGAGTATGACACTTAATTAGGATGAATGTTGTTGTAGAAACGTTATTAAGATCACAGGAAAGAAATCAGCACAATGGAGTGATGCATTTCTATTTTACTTTTTTTTCAGATCACTAAGTTTTTATCTTAAATTTGGTATTAAAGGCACATTTTTTACCCCGGGAACCCAGTTGTAATCCAGATTAAGATAGACAAGGAACCTGAAAAACAAGGAAATTCAAAATAACTAATCATATATGGTATTTTGCATGTATTCCTTTAATCCCCTGTCCATCATTAAATTTTTAATTTGATTTTGCTTCCAGTTTCACCAGATGACAATTCAAAGCAAAAACTCATTTAGCTGAAAGAAAAGTTTTAAAACTACTGTGTGTGCTTTAATTAGATTAATAGGCTAGGTGTCGTAATTTTCCCCTGTGGGGAATAAATAATAAAAAGCCTATTTGGGGGGATAGTAGTACAGTGGGATATTTTTTGTGCTATGCCTTTCTAGACATTCAGTGACCCAGTCTTTATACCCAAAAATATATAGCTAAAAAGTGTAAATAGCAATACAAATCAGTTAACATTTGGTATTATGATCGTTTTTATCCCTATCCACCATTTAACACAGCATATTACACTCCAATGACTATATGCGACCCAAGGGCAAAATAAGATATAAGAAGAGGGCAACTTCTAACGGTATTAAATGCAAACATTTGAAACAAGGTCATACCATAGATGGTACAGAAATGTTTGCCATGCAAAAACTGCTCAAAAATTTGTCGACATTCGGCAGCGCCAGTTGTAATACTGACCTTAATACTAAGCTGCAAAAGGTTCATTGCTGTAAAATTTTGAATTTTGCTACTGTGGGCCTGTAGCAAATCAAAATCCAAATTTTGGGTATTTATTTTACCTGGCTAAAGCAAATATGAGAACCACTTTTTTTTCACTTGTTTCATGAAATAAAATTTGTGATCTTGTCCATTAAAGTTAAGAAATTGTGTCAGCATATAGAAATAGACCGCACCTAATATTAGTCTTTCCTAGATTGTTTAATTGTAATTTCCAGAAAAACTATTTGTCAAATTTTGTTTGATAGACATTAATATTCACCGAAGCTTGGTACAAAAGCAAAAACATATCATTTGTTTAGATTATAGTGTACAAAAATTTGCAATTTTTGAAAAAATCATAATTTGCAGTGCAGGCTTTTTTTAATATCATTGTTGCTACCGCTCACTGACAACAAATGATACGTGAACCAAAACGAGAACAAATTCACCTAAATACGAATTGTGCCTTCCAGAATCAAGGCACAATTCATTTACATACCAACCCAGTGATACTTTTATATTTATTTTTTGGCAGGATTAGATTTACTAAATAATATTTGCTATGATGTCATGTTATACTTGAATACTCTTTACTACACTTTACATGCTTGCAACTGGGGTACAACTTTTAGTAATTATTTTTAATTTTTGTTGTGGCAATAATTTTAGACATTTCTTTCTCTATTTTCTTTCTCTATTACTCTTTATGACATTCAGGAAGGCGCTGATGCTGGTGGCAATAACCTCAGTGACAGTACGGATTCAGTGAAACTTTCATTACCCCAACCCCATTTCAAGTTTGGTTGGATAAAGGGAGTGCTTGTGCCATGCTTACTTAACATATGGGGAGTTATTTTGTTTTTGCGGCTTCCTTGGTTAACTGGTCAAGCTGGTATTGGGTTTATGAGTTGCATTGTACTGTTAGCAGCAGTAGTGACTACCATTACTACCTTATCGATGTCTGCTATCTGTACGAATGGAGAAGTTAAAGGAGGTATGATGCCGTCAGTTAAATCATTTGCCATTTGTACAACGCTTAAGTAACTTTTATCAGTTGTTATTTTAAGTTGAGCCTATGAACGTTTATTGTTTTATTTGTTTGTTTGAGTTTTTCCCAGTTTTTAAAGCATTGCACTGCTATTACATATACTCGTGAAAATGAAACATTAGCACCGGAGGTTTACCTTGAGCCGTGGGGGGTGGGGGGAAGTTAGATATCACACACATAAAAAATAATTCTGTTTTTGAAGACTGGCGTCCAGATCGACTGAATACAAATGATGAAGTTAGGTTGTGATATGTGTTGGGTTTTTTGGTGTTTGCTTTTTTTCATCATTTTATTTGTTGAAAAATTTATAACAGCTAATTATATGAAAAGATTGTTATGTTGATCTTCCATGAACATTATCTCAAAGGAATTCTTTCTAGCTCAGTCTATATTACAGCAGTTTTACCACATAAGGTATACTTAAGAGAACAATTTATTTGATGTTATTGGGAGATTTTGTGCTGGATCATCATTTTACCTTCCTTCTTTTAGTGGCTGAAAAGCAGGCATCTTTGAACTGGTCTTCCCATATGGGACTACAAATCATATCTTTGAAGGTGTTGGTAAAATTTGTGAAAGTTAGGCCTTAAGCAGTTTTTTCCTCGAATGATGGAATGATTCCTACCCTATTGTAAAGCTAAGTGAATATATCTCCGTGGTGGGTTATCATAGTATTTAATTGCAAAGATTATTTGCTTTGAGTAACTAGCAATAATGCAAGAAGGAATTTTGGGTTTCACTTTGCAATTATATAACGATTTTAGTGTTTGCTCATGGTCATAAACATTTAGTTAATACAGAAAGTGTCTGACCTATTTTGTTCATCCAAAACAGTAATGATTTTTTAATTCGTCAATAAATGGAATATTGTTTATTTTGAGATTTCAACAAATAGCGGACCACTAATTTAACTTGTCAGTAAGAAAAACTACTGCGTGATATGTTATAATTTTGTGTAAAATTTCTGTCTTTGCGTTCTAGGTGGAGCTTACTACCTTATATCAAGAAGTCTGGGCCCCGAATTCGGAGGATCAATAGGGATTATTTTTTCGTTGGCAAACGCAGTAGGGGTGGCTTTATATGTAGTCGGTTTTGGTGAAACGGTTCAAGATATAATGAGCAGGAAAGGGCTGGAAATGGTTGACAAAGTCAATGATATTCGAATTATTGGTTTATTAACTGTTATTATCTTGCTTGTGATCACTCTGATTGGATTGGAATGGGTTGTTCGAGCTCAGCTGCTCCTTCTCGTACTACTTATAATTTCAATATTTGATTACGTATTTGGTACATTCTTTGGCTCACTGACAGTGCCTGCCAAAGTTTTAAAGAGTCAGGGATATACAGGATATACAGCAAACACATTTGTATCCAACTTTGGGCCCGAATTTAGGGGCGAAAACTTTTTTACCACATTTTCAATCTTTTTCCCGGCCGCCACAGGTATTCTTGCTGGAGTAAATATCTCCGGGGACCTACGAGAGCCTGGGGTTGCAGTACCCAAAGGGACTTTTCTTGCTATTTTAATTACAACACTTACATATATTGCAATGGTTTGGTTTATTGGTAGTTGTACTGCTAGAGATGCAAGTGGGATCGTTCCTGAAGTCGTCACTACATTGGTAGGATTATCCAATTCAAGCACAATTCGTAGTTTTAATAGCAGTTTTAATGCAACACATGGTAACGGAACATACGTGCAGAGAATGATCAATGCATCTTGTGTTCCAGGAGAATGCAGATATGGGTTGTTGAATGATTACCAGGTTTGTGTATTTGTTTGTTTTTAATTGCTCTGCCATTATTCTTTTATCAAACCATAATTGGTTCTCCATAAATAAACTGATACTTTGAATTTATGGAGCTATACAAGCGTGCACTCTTTTCTTATTTTCGAATATAAACAGGTCTGAAATCATGTATTTGATAATCTTATACATTTAAATGTACGAAATAAAAAAGAGGTTGGGATTTCGGATCGTATGAGTTCAATTCCAAGTTTCCTTCTGGTCTGTGGACTTACTCGCTGTTCTTTAATAGATATCGAGAGACTAAGGTAAATAAAGAGCTTTACTATGTAGTACTAAATCTGCTGTAAATCTGCTGTACAGCAGATTTTAGATATTTTCGATACAGATAATTACACTTACCATTGTTATCCATTTCCATGAAACACAGATTTTTAGTGCAAAATGTGCTTTTTTTGGACAACAAAATTTCTTAGGCTCATTGCAAGAGAGACATAACAAACTACTTGGGTTCTTTCTGACTGTGGTTCTTAACTTGTTTGCGCTCACAGAGAACTTGTATTTGTACTTGGCCAGGATCAAAGTTTGCTTTGTGGCATAATACACAGTCGATGTAAGTTTGTCTGCAAATTTTCACAGTAAAAAGGATTGTATCCCCAGCTACAGGACTGGATGTTATTAAATTTTCACAAGCATAAACAACATCTTAGATATTTTAATGGAGTTCGTTACTTTTTGTAGTCTTAACATTCATATCATAAAAATTGAGATCAAGTCGCATGTCTGGATTAATTTTTATTGGCCTCCGCATATTAGCATCAGTTGATCTCGTGATTTATACTGCTNGATAATTACACTTACCATTGTTATCCATTTCCATGAAACACAGATTTTTAGTGCAAAATGTGCTTTTTTTGGACAACAAAATTTCTTAGGCTCATTGCAAGAGAGACATAACAAACTACTTGGGTTCTTTCTGACTGTGGTTCTTAACTTGTTTGCGCTCACAGAGAACTTGTATTTGTACTTGGCCAGGATCAAAGTTTGCTTTGTGGCATAATACACAGTCGATGTAAGTTTGTCTGCAAATTTTCACAGTAAAAAGGATTGTATCCCCAGCTACAGGACTGGATGATTTATACTGCTATCGGAAGTACCATTTAATTTCATGTCGGTGCCTTTTTGTGAAAGTCAATACTTTTCAGCTTGACGATGCATTCAATTTTAGAGTTATGTGAGAGGAAGGCAATGTGGATCAGCCCCTCCCCGGCATTGTTGAAAAAGGGGTTCGTATTAGTGTTAATAGTCGCACTTTCTGGAAGTTTGGATTTGACTGAAAAAATAATTGACTTCCCTTTTGAATTTGGTCATATTTTTAAGACTTGCATACAACAATCGTTTAGACCAGCCGTTGCTTAATGGTTAGTCAATTAGGAATTGAACCCGTAACCAAGAAGTTCCGGGTTCTCGATTCCCCGAGCGGGCTGGGAGAATTTGGAAGTTCACAAAAGTAAAAGCCATTGGTTGGCGTCAGGAAAGGCATCCAGCCAAGAATTTCCTCACTGCCCAAAGAAAGTCCCTCTGAAGGGACCCGTCTGATCCTCAATTGCTGGGGGATAATGACGTACATAGACACATTATTTATTGATGAAATTTAAATTAGTAGCCATTAGGAATATCCATTGGTATACATGCAATTCAAATTGTTTCAAAGATACTGCATATGGGAGGCAAACCCCTATCTTTTCATGAGAAAAGATATTGCAGATTACCCATGCAAAGTATTGTAAAGCTGGATGAATTACAATTAAATGTTTAAGGTTCAACAAAACCTGGAGAATCAGGCTGGTTTCAGAGAAGGTAGATCATGCAGTGAGTAAATATTAAACTGAGGAACATCATTGAACAGAGCTTAGAGTTTCAGTCCAAATTGGTCATCAATTTTATTGATTTTAGGAAAGCGTTTAATACTCTACATTGGCAATCGATGTGGAAAGTTTTGGAAAGTTTTTGAAAGCTATGGAATACCCATGAAAGTTATTTATGTTATTATGATATTATGATATTTTGCAGACGACATCACATTATTAGTAAGAAACAATAATGACATGCCAAGAAATGACAGACAGATTACAGGAGATGAGTGCCAAAATCGGATCGAAAGTAAATGAAGGCAAGAGCAAAGTAATGATTTTACTTGATTCTGCAGTACCACCTATTAGGGTTAGAGGGAACCTTCTTGAATTTGTGAAACAGGGAAAACTAACAAAAAGATCGATCAGAAACTACCGGTAAATGCTTTCCATCAGCGCAATCGAACAAAAATTTTGGGAGTATCGTGGAGAGATAGAATAACAAATGAAGAAATACTGAGGAGAACAGGGCAAAGAGAAATGCGTAAGCTGGTAGGGGAGAGAAGGTGGAGATTGGCTGGTCACGTGCCAAGACTTCCAGTTGGACGACTGGCCCACCAGGCTTGGACATGGAGCCCGAGAGGAAAGCCACCTTCCAGGAGGACCTTCTCACTAGACGAATTTACTTTCGTAATGTACAGGTCCTGGCCGAGGACCGTGGCCTATGGTGTCATCTTACTGCCCAGTGTCTCAGGAGAGACTGGAGGACCTAAAGGTAAACCTGCCAAGACTTTTTCCGATCAATTTTTTGGGGTGGGCATGTGTGATGTGATTTTCGTTACGAATTTCTCAATTGCACGATCTTAAGAAAAAGTTGGATCTCTTGCTACTTTTTTACGAGCAATCGCCTGTGGAGGATATAACCGAACGATTATACCCCTTAAAAACCGTGTCAAGAGAACAAATAACACAAATTCAAGTACATCTACTACAAGCACCTCAAATCCATTTTTCTCCTTCATTCACTTGAAACCAGAATTTCTTTTTTTATTTTTTATTGTTATTTTGTTACTCAAGAAGTGAAAGAAGCAAGATTCTTCATGATAGAATCGTTGTGTTATCTATAGTAACAAATTTAATCACATTTACGAACTTTGTCAGATCGAGGACTTCAAGTTCATGAATGGAAATTGGCCAAGCATGCGATCGCAAAATGTTGTGCTTGATAAAAAGCACCAAATGGAAAGCAGTCGTAAGCTACCGCTCTCCTTAAAATATTCGTACATACCAGTTTGTTTACTGTATGATACTAGATTAAGAATTTATTCAGATGGAATTTCTTGATGCTTAAAATTATTGCCCTACATCTTCTGTTGCCCAATTTATGTTCGCAGTCAAAGAATATCCGTACAAAAATTCACACACAAAAACAACTACAACAGCAATATATGCAGAAGGTGTAATGTACTGCTAACAACAGGTATTTACCTTGTTCCTGATGTGGATGCAGAGTGGCCTGGGTGAAGGTAAAAATTGATTTTAGTGTTGGTATGGTCAGTTTACTAAGACTTCACCGAAATCATTCTTTGGGATGCCTCAGTTCAAAAAATTAAGAAAACACAATAACAATGACTAATGAATTATTTGCTTGCTTATTTTGTAATAATTTTGTTATTGCATATTTATACTTTTTATGTTTAGTTTATTGTTTTTGAAAACTCAAAGGAATTTAATGTTAAATGCTCCTTCCTGATGCCAGCCAGTGTTTTTTTATTTCAGATTCTAAAGGATTTTTTTCGGAGCAAATTTATTATAGGTCGAAATATTGACTGTTGTGTACCCTCAAACGTTAAGCTATTGACCACTGTAAGAACTAATAACTTTTGGGGGGAATCCATTGTAGAAGTAGTTTCCGAATCAAATAGCGCAGATTCGACGGTTAACTGACTTATGTTGGGATTGTTGACATGCTTATACCAATAATAAAACATGAATGGAAAAACTGGAATAAGTAGTCTGATAAAACATTCACGAAACTATCTAGAGTTGCCGCATAACGACTTTTTGTAAGAGTATCTATAGACTAACAAGACCCCCTTTCACCACTTTGCATATGGATTCATTTGCACATTGAAGGGTTTTTTTTAATCCGGCATTTTTTATTTCCCCGTTATCTGATTTTTTTACCAATTATTTTTGACTTGTTAGGTAATGGAACGAATTTCACTGTGGGGACCCATAGTTTTGGCTGGTATATTTGCGGCTACTTTATCATCAGCCTTGGCTAGTCTTGTTGGATCTCCAAAGACATTTCAAGCTGTTTGCCGTGATGGAATTTTCACTGGTCTTCAGTTCTTTGGAAAAGGCAGTGGACCTAACGATGAGCCAAGACGAGCCTATGTCCTCACATTTTTGATTAGTGCAGCTTTCATCGTTGTTGGTGAACTGAATGTGATAGCGCCAATCATATCCAATTTTTTTCTTATGTCATACGCCCTAATCAATTATTCTGTGTTTGCTGCTTCTCTTGGCAGGTCCCCAGGCTGGCGACCAGCATTTAAATATTATAATATGTGGCTTTCACTCTTTGGCTGTTTGATATGTATTGCTATAATGTTTCTCGTTAACTGGTGGGCAGCTCTTGTAACAATTGTTCTAATCATAGCTTTGTATAAATACGTCGATTTCAGGAGACCACAGGTTAGTAAACACAAAAAAGATTTTATTTAAACATATGAAGAATATTACTTTAATTTTAGCACATGAATAGACAAAACGTGGGAGAACGCTTGTAAAACCGCATATGACTTTGGGATTGTTTTCGAATGCCATGGTCAACAGTAAATATCCAGTATTGATATGAGTAAGCTATTTGTATTATATACGCAGCGTGTAAAAGCGGGAAAGCCATGGCTGTAGTATTTAGATGGAAATGGTATCTGGTATTGTAAGGATATAGAAAATTTATGTAGGTCACGAAGTTAGCGTCAGCTGCTGTGACCTGCCTTCACCCCACCCCCCCCCCTTCCCCATCCAGGTCTCTTTTTGAGATTTGACGCAACTGATCTGCAAACTTGTTGTCTAGTAGTATATATTCCACGCAGTGTTTTTTGTGAGATTTTTGCTCCTACGTTACTAAATATACCCCTCCAACAGGTATTTAATATTTTTTAAACCAGCTTTATTTTGGTAGAAAATTTTAGTAACCACCCTGTTACTTTTAAATGTGTTGGGGGCACAAGTCCGTTAATTCACCTCTAAGGTATTGGGGTTTGACGTCATCATAAGGTGCCAGGAGAAAACCATATTATGGCCTAGTTTATGTTACAGAATTATTATGCTTGATTATCAGATGAATGAAATAACCTCTAATCCAAGTCCAACCTAAAAAATCAAGGATTATCCTTGATTTTTTAGGTTGGTGTGTTGTGTATTGCCCTTACTCTTTATACGGATCTTTTTAAAAGAAGTACCTGTGGTACACTCCGTAGTTTTGTATACTGATGTCTATGGCAACTCAGAAAACTAAGGTGCACGTCCAATTGTTGGCTAAAATTATAGTGTAGATTAACTCTTTTTTTTAGGTCAATTGGGGCTCATCGGGACAGGCACACACTTATACTAAAGCACTTCGCTTAGCCCTTACTTTGAACCGTGTAGATGATCACGTTAAAAATTTTAGACCTCAATGCCTCGTTCTTTCTGGACCCCCTTCAAGCCGCCCAGATCTTGTCCATCTCGTTGCACAAATGACCAAAAACGTTGGCCTCATGGTTTGTGGTAATGTTAATAAGACGTCTAAAAGTGCCCTGGAACCTTCAACTGTTTTTCATAATAAGTGGTTGAGGAAGAATAAGATTCGTGCTTTCCACACAACAGTAAACGGTAAGCACCTCTGTAGCTTTTTCTAGTTTGTTGCTTACAAGATCTATTACAAATTCTATGATAAAACCCGCTTCCGCGACACCCACTTGGCCGAAGAAATGAATTTCTTTTTCCTATGGCAGCATAGTTTTGACTTAACAACACATGAAGACAAATTTTTTTGTTTTAACCCCCATTAATTCTACATTTCTTTTCCAATCAGCTAAAAACTGATAACTTTTTTAGTTTTGTCAAAGAACCAACGAAACAAGCGCTGCAAAGGGCTGTTTCAGTTTGTGTCTACATTGTTATCCTGGGAAAAACACTATTTGTTGATCAATGTTTATGGAGCAAAGGCCTTCAAGCGACAAAGACAGCAACATTTTATACCTCGTGTTTATATGTCCTGTGTTTTTACTGGGTTTTTCCTTGTCAAAAATGTTACGGAGAATGCTTGACATAGATAATTTTCGTAAGTTGATATCTGATTCTGCTCTGATAGGTTGTCATGCCTTGGACATGATGGTTTTCATATTTGGCTACGTTTAAAGGAACTTTAGCATCATCGGGCCCTTTTATCAACTTTGTGATCCGGTGGCGAGAGAAAGGTTTGTTGGAACGTAACCAAACGTAAAATTCATTGTCAAAAGCATAATAACCTACCACACTGATAACATCAGACCGGACAGATAAATATTGTTTTATTCAGCTGGATTGTAGATGTTTCATTGAAATATTTTTGCAGAGTGAAAATTGTCATTCCATTTGTTAATTGGTGTATTAATTTATTTCTACTGATTTTTCATCAAGGAATTGATTTGTTTATTATATGGTAATCAGAGGTTCAAAGTTAAAGTTTTGTGTAGTTGTATAATTTTCCCTTTTGCTTTGCCCATTCATCAGCATAATATTTGCACTAGTTGTCACCTTTAATTTTCCTTTTGTCCTCTGCTTTACCTCCCACAGGCTGTTTTTTTCTTAATTATTGACAGGTAATTTCTATTATGCCCATTTAAAACCCAAGTAAATAATGAACTGAGCTCTATTAAAGTTATTCACTAATTACTGGCTAATGTACTGCCAATAAGGGATAAGATATTAATTGTGATTTTCTTTTGTTACTCTTTCTTTAGCACCTTCATTTCGCTTGGGTGTTCAAGCTCTAATTCAATGCTCAGGTCTTGGTAAGCTCAAACCTAACTTATTGGTTCTTGGCTACAAACAAGATTGGCAACGCGAATCATTAGAATCAATTGAAGAATATGTCAATATCATTCACGATGCGTTTGATTACAATTTGGGGTTGGCAATCTTACGTCTTCCAAGAGGAGAGCATATAGGAAATGAGGGTCTAGATTCAGATAGTGATGATTCTTATGGCAAGAGTGAAGAGGACATTCCAATGGCGATAACAGTCGAAAAGGAGTTGAAATTTAAAGGAGATACAGAAGACGGGAATGAAAGCGATGACCAGAGGTAAGAGGAATAAATATTAATGTTTTTAAACTTTGTAGCGCAAACAGCTGAGATGGCAAAGTTTTCAGGCTAAGTGATTGTATTTATTAATTAGGTTTTTATGTTATCAGTCTTGTATCATCAGAGTAAATGTACCCCAGGAACATGATAACATAACAAGAATTTGCTTCTTTCACACACACACACACACACACACACACACACACACACACACACACACACCCCACCAAACCCGCACACAACCACACAAACACACAC
>RDPX01000024.1:797555-814533 GCA_003991215.1 Morbakka virulenta | reverse complement strand
ATACACACACATCACACACACACATACACACACACACACACACACACACACTCTCTCGCTCTCTCTCTCTCTCTCTCTCTCTCTCTCTCTCTCTCTCTCTCTCTCTCTCTCTCTCTCTCTCTCTCTCTCACTCACTCACTCTAGCCATTGGCTGTCTTAAAAAGCTGATGGTTTTGTTTTCCCTGTAAAAGGAAGTTTCAATATTATACTTATTCTAGCTGTACACGATATCTTGAGACGTAGTAGTAAAAGCAGATCACTGCTACTTTTATTCTTTATTTAACTTTGTTGTCTCTTGCTCAGGTCGCAAGTAGAAGAAAATTCATGACAAAGTTGTCAAAAAGTCCATTTCTATTGCCTACTGAAATTTTGAAAACCGTTTTCTGTGGTTTTAACGGTTATTAAAAACCCAAACTTTTCTTTAATTTCATGAATGTTTCATGCGTTTGATAATACAATTCTCCAAATTACTTACGGCCCACATCTTCAAGTTGGTTTTCTTCACAAATTATGTTACACCAATCAGCCGCTAATACCACTCAGTTTTTACAACTTTTTCCATTCTGTGAACATTTAGCAGCATTTACATTTTATGCAAAGAAAAATACTGAGCAACAGTAGACTGTGATACCTCCACATAAAAACATACTGACGTTGGGACCAAAGGTACTGTTCAAAGTGGCTCATTTCGAAGACACCTTCATTTTTAACAACGGAATGCCAAAACCTTTGAAATGGGAGTTAGGTCGACAAAAGAAATTGGTACTGCTCGTAACAAGTGTGCCAGCTAATTTCCTTATTTTCTATTTGTAAACATATACCACCAGTTTTAAGACCATTTCCAAAACCTGTCAATTTTAATGGGGTTTTTTTTCTCTGTAGGATAAAAGTACTCCTGTTTTTGGTTCATCAATAACAAATGATACCTCACGATTTTTCGAACATACATATCTTTTTCTGATAAAACTAAAGTGTACTTCTACCCAAATGAAAATTTAACAAATATTACAAACAAATAATCAAAAGTTGCAGAATATCCTCCTGGGATTTTTTTTTGGCCGTTCAAGGTTTCTAATTAACGATGACATTAATATTACAGACGTGCTAGAATATTCAGCCGTAGTCTATCTAATCTAATCTAATCTCTATAGTAAACTTATCACCAGATTTGCTGAATTACTGCCGACTTATAAATCATCAGTTTTGATTTTCGGTGGTCTTGGCGTTATTTATTGCTCGTGTAGCATACGACTTTAGACATAAGTAGCCGTCAAAAATTATTGTTCATACACTCAGTAGTTTGGAACATTACTAATACAACCAACTCCTTTAAGGTATTATGGCCTGTTTCAGATATTCATTTTTACATTTATTTACATAGTGGTTTTGAATATTAGCTGAAATAGACTACTGATAAAAAAACTGCTGCTTACTTTATCCATTTAACGTCTTCTGTTCCCTTACCGGGTTTGACGGTTAATGAGGCACTTCGACCTTCCTCTGTCATATACATCGTCGTCGCCTGCACTGACGAATCTCATATCCTCTCTCACTGTCGTCATCCAACTCTTCATCGGCCTTCCAGTTGGTCGCCTCCCTTTCACGTTCAAGTTCAATATCCTACCAAGAGTCTCTTTTGCTTCGCGCTTCCGGACGTGCTCATACCACTGCAACCTTCTCCTCCATAGTATCATTTCCAGAGGTTCAACACCACATCTACTTTCCATTTCTTCACTTGTGATTTGATCTTACCAACTCACTCCTGCCTTGTATCGCAATATCCTCCGGTCACAACTTAAAGGAACTGCTGCACACATATTAATTCGGTTCTTTTAGCAATACCACCTGAGTGCAAAATTACTATACGATCAATCATGTGAAATATAATTGAATTATTACTTCCTGGCTCCGAAAATGTTATGGATGAAAGAACTGTGGTAGTTAAAAAAACCTCACCAATAATAACCCCCTTAAAAAACAACTGTGGAACCTTCGGAACAGCCTGGTATTAGTTACCGCTAGTATTTGATTTCCGAAAAAGAGAAATGGATAGAAGTAGAGAGCTGTACAGAAAGTAGAAAGAGGTGAAAAGAAGGAACCAACAAGTATCTGTACTTGCAGTAGTAACATATTGACTCATACTGAGGGACATACTCTAGCATATTTTCGGGCAACTCATCAGTATATAACTCATTTTTATGCTTGGATGATAGAATTGTGTGAAAATTAGGCAGTTTATCATTTATTTATTAGGCTGTGCTTTGATCCTTTTTTGATAAGAGCGGTAATATGAAATATAAGCATCTTTAAACTTTTAAGATACGTTTTTTTCTTTTCAGGGATACCAGTTCACCTTTAACACCTATGCTTGACAAAGTAACAAAACAGAGAAGCGAACGTCAGGATAAGATTTCGTTATACAAGAACACTACGTCATACTCAATGGACCAGAAGGTACTTAAGGAGCCAACAGCTGGATCTCCATCTGGTATAAACATAAGGGGAAAGAAAGTTGGCACGATGGATGTATGGTGGCTTTTTGATGATGGAGGTCTTACAATGCTGATACCATATCTACTTACTAGAAGCAAACAATGGCGTGGGTGCTCCCTCAGAGTTGTTATGCCAGCATCAGATAGTAGATTGAAGTCAAATCAAGTAAGAATGGCTAGTCTGTTGAAGAAGTTTCGTATCAATTTCTCAGATATCGTTGAAGCGAAGGGTTTAACACAAAGGCCCTCACCGGACAGTGTAGAGCAGTTTAAGGCACTGAGACCAGAGTTAGCTGACAAAGAAATTTTGGACAAAAAGACTTTAAGACAAATACGACTTGGGGAGCTTTTACAAGAAATATCAGGAGAAGCACAGTTAGTTGTTCTGACGCTGCCGATACCAAGGAAGACCGTCGTATCACCAATTTTGTACATGAGCTGGATTGAGACAATGTCAGCAAAGTTACCACCAGTTTTATTTGTCAGAGGAAATCATTCAAGTGTTTTGACCTTCTACTCCTAGATCACCCTTATCGAATCTTTTCGACTGTTTTGGCAGACATTAAAACTCCGCAGCTTAGCTTTTGAAGTATCTGATTTAATCGCATTTTTGGACTTGTTTCTGGGCAAGGGGATTTACAAGAGACCTTTCTAAACTGATAGTGGTTCAGAATAAGGAAAAGATATAATTTTTTGAACTAACCCGTCTTACATATACATACGTTTAAAGTATGCGTAATATCATGCTTATACTTTTACATAAAAATTTCTGTAGAAATACTTACTTGGGTTGTGATTAAGGTTATTAGAAAGAATCAGAGCTGCTGAACCCCACCTTTGATTCATCACCTTTACTGAATTTGGCTTTCTTCTTACTGTGTTCTCCATCATGAAGACTCGTTAAAAGTGCTTTTTTATCTACAACGCCTTTTATTTTTATTTGTTTGTCATCACTGCTGTCTAAGTAAGAAAGGAAGTGCTTCAGAAATCAACATTTGGTTATACCTGGGTAGGTTTTTTATTTTATTCCAATCTTAGATAACCCGTTTAGTTCCTAGAACTCCGTTTTTTCTAAACTCATAGCATTTCACATGGTTAGGCATAAAGTTCTATCGAAGGGCCCTACGGGCATGTGGTGGAAATATGCTTAAAGGGCCTTGTTTATCACAATATCTACAGGTGATATTCTGCTTGTTATACCTTCTGGAATATTCCACAATGTTCTTATGCGATCTTATATGATAATTAATGCGTGTTGTTATTTCGTTTGGCTTGGTCAGTATCAGCAATCAAGATCATTTCTGTGGAGCATGGAAAAACAGGGTAGCTGAGCCACGAGTTATTGTATACCTCACAGATTCAACGTTTTAACGATAGTTACATAACACCATGGGCCGGTCTGCTTTTTATGCCGATCTAATTTCGCTTTTTCTGATAGATTTTTCGCAAAAATATCCCACAAAAATGGCAAGGGTGGGTAATGTGTACCAGTTGGAACAAATACCCGCAGTTTGAGAGAACCGTCATCGCACAATGTATTTATACTGCTACCTTAAATCGATAAATATTTTGTTAAGTTGTTTGACCAGAAATAACAGATCCTTGAGGATCTTGTTACGGTTTTGTTTTGACGACGGTATCTGGTTTTCTATTCAAGTTCTACTTTCAAACCACCTTGAATGCTTTAGTTTTTGGTTGATGTATATTTTACTTTGAAAGTAAAAGTTAATTGCCTGCAATTTGAATTCATTTTTGTAAGTGATAGTCTTGGCATTGAAATTAAACATTCAAGATTTGATACTGTCAGACATTAAGGAACGAAGGTTTCAAATGATAGTAATAGCTTAAATTGTTGCAATCGATTATCGAAATCAATAAAATGCTACAATTATTGCATGATGGAGTACTGTTGTTTTACCGTAATTAAGTCGAGTAAAAAGGAATAGTGTACTATTATGAGTGGAAAGGTAAAGAGGTGTTGTACGACTGTATTTAAACTAAAAAATTATCTCTGAAAATGCTCTTTGCTTTCATTTTGTAAAACAAGATTCTTGTTGGCTACGTACGAAAACCACTTTTTCTCACTTTTGGAAAGCTGCAGAATATTAGAGATTTCAAATAGTCTTGGGAGACAGGAAAATGTCTCTGAAGGTACACGTGTATAAGGGCTTGGAATTTGAATTCCAGCTACTCCTTACATATAAGGTTTTAAAAGTTATATTTTTGTTTTGTTTTTCCTTTTTTTCAACCTAAGCAATGCTTGAATCCACTTCAGTGGAGGTCACTTTTTTATGTTACTGTACTTTGCACTTATTTATCTTTGTTTGCTTTCCTTCATTTCCTTATCGTATCTCAGAAAGCATGTACAAACTACGTAGTATGCCATATATAACGGAGAAATAAATTAGGTGTAGTACTTTTTTATCTACCAGTTCAAAATTTGGGACCCCTCATATATACGTCTTTGTGTGATGCATTTTTAAAGGAAGCTTATAGTTAGTTGCCTGTAATAATGAATGAAATAGTGGGCAAATTTGAAGAAGAGTTTATCTGCGGAGTTTTACTGTATGTTGCACTGTGTGTATGACTTAATAATGACTTTTCAATCTTTGTATTCTTGAAAAAACAGCACATTGTCACTTTGCGGGCGCCAGAATCTAGAGATTCTGAGTGGTATTTGCAACACAGTTTAAACGAATCATACTCCGAAGTCGAATAACTGTACCGCAAAACCTTCATGGTAAAGGGTTTTGCTGTGAAACTGATTGAGATAAAGACAACCCTATTAAAGTAACTATGGTTTTGTTAATTTACGTTTATGTCAGATGCTCGAAGAATGATTATTTTGTATGGGTGGTTGTAAAGATTAGCCATCGTGACAATTGGTATTCTTGGTTACTACAGCAGCGTTTGTTTGGCAATTGTTTTATTAACGCAATGTTGGGTTCCATATCGTATTGTACATTAAGAAGGCTTCTGCTATTGCTCGCAGATGTGTTTATTTTTAGTTTACCTTAGCGCCACAAAAGTCACAAGGGAAATATTAAAACAGGTTTTCGAGTAAATGCGAGATTCGCACTTTCTTGTGAAAAGAACTGCAATATATACTCAGCAATTATTCTTATGTAACGTTGAAATTATAGTGGTGACTGCCCGATAAGCGTAAGGTCAGTATCTTATTTTCTTTCGCATTGCCCAGATTAAGACCTTGTCAAATGTGACAGTAAAAAGACAAGCGAGGCCTGGAAGTTCCAGGTTATGCTTTTGTGTCAAGTTATTAAAAGAAAACAGGGCTGAACTGAAGGTTCCAATTTTATTTGAAGTTAATATAGCATGCTTTGTTCTTTTAATTTATTTAGGCTTTTTTTGCGTAAAAATAATTTAAGTTGACAGAGCACGTAATGCTCCCCTTTCGTGGTTGTTTTAAGTATATATAGTACAATTAAGGATTAGGTGATATGACTGTCATGGATCAATTGAGGAATTCACAAAACCACTACTTTTGTGAACTGTACGTAGTTATTTTTGATATATCGATTTGGAATGCTGAGGGGTTATATTTGTCACTTGACCTTACTTCATCCGCTAAGTTTTCTCACCTCATCCATTTTCCGCCTAAGAACAGTTGCACGTAAACCATTGACGTTCACTTTTTTTTGAGAAGGTAAAAATTAAAACATATTAAAAATAAGAAATCTATTTTTTGGCATTAATGTAGTTTTTTTCTAATCCTAAAACTATAAGGCACCCAGGAAACAATGTACAATATATTGTTTCCAAGATGCTTTCTAGTTGGCTTAGAAATATAGTATTTTATGTAGTGTCTTATTTTGAAATCTAAAATATAAGATTATACAGCAAATTCTATTTTGTTTTGACCTCCTCGTTTTTTTCGTATCAGTATCATATTTGTTGAGGTTTTATTTTGGTTCTGTTGTTCATCGTCAACGTCGTCATCTTGGCCTTCATTATTAGGATTTTTTTTCTCAAGTTGCTTTTATTTTTTGTAATTTAGTGACCTTTGGAAATTGAAATCGAAAATTGGTTTTTGAATGACAGCTTATTGACTAAAATGATTTTTGGTAGAAATTTGATGAGATTTTTTTAGGGAAGGCCCTATATTCGATAGGTTAAAACCTGGAATTTTACACAATCCTATAATTTGTATCATTTCATTATTTTTGTACAGGTATTGTTAGGGTGAAGGATTTACTAATTTTCTTGCGAAGAACTTTCAAATAGGTCTTTTGTACAGTGCATAAAGCATTACAGTTATGTATTTTTGTATTTGAGAGATTCATTTGAATTTATATAATTATTTCTTTTTCACATTGTATGGTTTGTTGACCTGTATTTTAGTAGTTTAATATGCCTCCTATTTCTGTCAATAATATGATAACATACTTATGATAATGCACTTATGACAGTTCAATACGAGGAAAATCAATGCTTTGGTTAATTTTCCCCCATATTTCTTTAGACTATCATCGATTTCTTTGGTACTTTTATAGAAGTGTTTTTGTATGTTTGCTGACACCATTTATTGGGTTCAATGCCTATTCCAGGGTCATTCCAGGTAAATATAATAAAACGTCAAATAAAGGTATTGGGCGTTTGTTAGATTTTAACCGTTCAAAGGGGGTGTTTAATAAAAGGAGGTCGTTATAATATTTTGGAACACAGTACAAAATTTTAAAATGATAATGAATGTTTGGCATGCTGCCCCCGGGGCTCGGATCAGTTTAAAATTATTTTGTTCATTTGCTATCAATATCACTGACTTCACTTTCTTCAATGCTCTTAACAAACACTTTGGCATGTTCATCCATCTTTTGTCAGAACAAAAGATCATTAGCCTTCGTGGATCAGTAAATGAGTAAAGAGGCCATTTGTAACGACCATTTCTCCAGGTTTGGCAAAGCTTTCCCTAATTAAAGCACAATATTTCGCCGTCTTTACTGCTATCCCATTTTGTTATGAAGTACACCTTTTAAAAGAATTGACCAGCAAGTCAGACCTGATTTCATTCCACGCATCAACAATCCACGGCACCACAATGCATTTAGGCTCAAATCTCATGTTCACGGCTTTTATTTTCTCGTGCAAGTCACCAGTTGTAGTTTAACGTCAGGTGTACCTTAAATGGCTTGTTTAAGTAGATATCACAGGCTTGAATAAGCTTGATCCAAGAAGCTGGGACAATAGCATGCTCCAGCTTGTTTATTCCACGCAGTTTTTTATTCCCACTGCCCATATTGTGACATTCTTATGAGTCCTACACCATTCTTTCACCTAAAGTGAACTTTATAAGGATCTCGTCAATGTAACATTAACTTTTGTTCATCCATCATTTACGTTTGGACCTAATCCTGCAATACCTCGTAAATACTCGTCTAATGGCCTGGTTTTTCTTTTTGCACTGCAAAGACAATAAACGGTTTTACTTTTGTGCCGGACACTTTATTGTGAAGCACGCACAAAAGCACAATTTGTCATAACCACTTGCAGTAATAGATACAATTTACGCACGCCTATTCGAGACAGTTGAAGGTGCAACCATATCCATCTATGGAGTGGCTTAAGTCGCTGAACAAGCAAATGGTAGGCTACCAGCCTGATGATATGCAAAGCAGAATCTTTTTGGTGTGGTTTTGTCTTGTGTTGGTAGTTAACCGAATGTGCAAAACCTTTTACTTTGAAAAGTATATAACCAAGTAAATCTGATCAAACAACTTTTCAGCTAAAAAGTTTAGTGTAGACCCGTGATTCATTTGAATGTTATTACTGCAAAGAAGGATATTTGTGGTTTTCTAATATGACTACAACAAATATTTGTAATATTCCAGTTAGTAAACAGAATATACTTGAGTAGGCAAGCTGAAAATCAGTCAGACTAAAAGGCATAAAACAAAAGACCAAATAGAAACAATCTCCAATGGAGTCATGGACAATTAAATTTGTATACGATAAATTAATAGTGAGATATGCTATTTTATTTATTTAAACTCTTCTGTTAACAAAGTTATCGTCGAAAACAAACTGACGTGCATGCTCTAAAATACGTAACACAGTTAAGGTCTTGCAAGTTGAAGACAAAATAACACATTCAGGCCAAAGAAATCTAAGAAATAAGGTCACTACGCCTGGTAAAAAAATAAATAATCCTCCAGTGGTAAACTGACCAGTGTAACCAGTGCGAACACACTCTATTTTTAAAAGTAAAGAAAGAAATCGAAAGATTTTCCAAAATTTTCGGCAAAATGATGCAATAATAAAATCCAACCATTTATATGAATAACAATCTATTTCCTTCTGTGAATTTTTCAAACCATCGTCTTCTTGGATCAACACCATCCTACTGGGTAGTATGACTTCTTTCCAGTGTCTGTACAGAGTATTAGCTTTTAGCATTTTCTTTCTTCTAGCAACAGAGAGCACCCAGCGATCGAGTATGTATTAAAGAGCTTGTTCTTTGAGATCGAGATCCCAGAGGTGAGAGTTTCAGGCGTAGTTTTGTGCAATAGCATTTAATGATCCTATTGGTGTCTGGCGATTCACTACTCAACTTTGGTTCAATACGAAGATGTTTAGCAGCTTTAAGTACACTTGTTTCTCTTCTATAATCTCTTCTATATTTTACAGTGCTTGACTTGCTCCCTCTAAAAGCTCCTTGCGAAACCAATCTAACTTCTACTTTTGTTTTCTGTATGAATTGCGTTTATTCTTGCAAATGTTCGAATCGAGTGTTGCCAATGAGAAATTAGACATCAATTTTAACAAGCCAATCAAAAATATGGCATAAGTTGTCGGGCATAAAATTTATAATTATTGTAGATGCATACGTTACAGGACCGCTTAGTTTATCATAGAGGGTGTACTGCTACTGGTAATTTCTTTGTTCCGGATGAAATACGTTTCACAAGTATTATACATGGTTATCATGTTTATCAGTCTTAATGGTCATCAGATGTGAAACACGGCTCTTCACTGACGGCTCTGCAGTGCGACCAATTTGCAATGGAACTGTATCGAAAATTTAATACTTGGCAATTTGGATATCGGGAAGTTGGCCGAATATGTTCCAGTTGAACTTTAAGCCTGTGGCGCACTATGAGCTTTAAGACAATGTGGTGCTTTATCCGCGCCTCTTGTCAAATACCCCGTTTTTTCGTGTTGAGTCACAAGTTACGTCCTTATATCATGACAAAGAGCTATTAACTTAACTGCCTTTAAAGGCTTAGAGGATCTGCTGTGTCAATACATATATTTGTTATCCATATGTTCAAAAGTTTTCCCAATGTTAAACCTTATTTCGTTAAGTGAGAAGCGTACACTGTAATGCAGGTGATATCACAACATAGAACAGCGACGAACTCGTTAACTTTTTATTTATCTCACCCGACTTTTATCACTAGAGTGTGGTATTTTCACAATTCTTTGAAAACTTTACCCTTGTGGCCAAAAATTAATTGTTGATATTTGAAAGTCATTATCCGATGATAATTAATTATAAACCATTTGTCTCCACTCCGATCTGCTCTTAAACAGAAATTATAAGCAGCCAACAGCAATTTTTCTATCTTTCAGGTCCACTTGAGGGTATCCTTGAACCTCATCCCAGACCGTCCACTACCACGTAACCCTTACTTCAGGTTGGTGAACATATTTCAATAGGTAGTATGCCACTTTCCACTCTGTTCACATGGCAATCCCATCTAAGTTTAGGTTGGATAAGAATTTGGTATATGCTTGGTAGATAATCTTGTTTGCGAATCTCCTTGCTGGAGACAAACATCCATCAAATTACATTCAGAATTTGACGCAGATGTATAATCACGTTAAGTGCTAAACTTGTGAGCTGCAGCTTTGTAAGCAGAAAGGTGCCGCAGGTCCATACAGCAGCGTTGATGGTAGTATGGCACTGGATTTGGTCTTGAAGGTAAGGTATTTATCTATAACTCTGTTCTACGTCCTGGTGTTTATCTCCTCATCCATCTTGCTGTTGTTTATAACAATTGACTGACGGTACTTAAAATCAGTGACTGTGGATAGCTGGTGGTTGTTAACGTTAATTTCAAGACAGGCATCACGACATACTGGTTCTGGTTCGTACGTCATGTCTGTCTTTTTTATATAAATTTTCTGCCTAATACCTTGAGCTGGTGTAGGAAAACTACCAATGATTTTCTAAGCATCATCTTGATTATGTACCATAAATACTGTGTTGTCCGCAATCATGAGCTCTGCTAGGAGGATTTTATCAGCTTTACATGCTGATTTGAACTGACTGATGTTGAAAGGGTCGGCTTCGGGTTTGATATGAATCCAGATACCCTTGTCACAGTCTTTTAATGCCCCATTTAACACTACAGATAAAAATAGGGAGAAGAGTAACGGGGCCACCACACGGCCTTGTTTGACTCTATTGCTCACGTCAAAGGAATTTGACATTTCTTTCTTCAGCCTCACTGAGATTTCTATGTCAGTATGAGTAACACTTTTGAGATTAGTAACGTGATCAGGGTATCCATGTTTGAGAAGAACCTTCAATAAAGTTGAGGTGTCAACAGTGTCAACGCTTTGGTGAAGTCAATGAGAAGAAGATAAATCGTATATTCTAATCCACGAATGTCTTTGCACTTGTTCCAGAGAAACAATCGCATCTACTGTCCCATGTCCACATCTGAACCCAAAATGTTCCTCCAGGAGGAAGGTCTCAGCACATATGTTTAGTTCGACACGGGATACCACCCTGCCTGGTATAGATAACAAAAAATTCCTCTGTAGTGGTCACAGTCTTCTGTTGCCAATTTTGAAGATTATTACTAAATGAAGTTTTTCCAGCCTTGAGGTAACAAAGCAATACTTCACGCTTTTTTTATGATCTCACAACGGGCATTAATTACCAATACACCATCTCGTTTAATCAGCTTTGGTTCAATAGCATCTGATCCAGTTGATTTATCTTTGTAAAGCATATTTACCGCTTGAACAATTTGATCTATATTTTGCTTAGTTGGATCTCGTGTTTCTGGAGAGCAAGTAGTTACGGGTTAAATTCCTGTTGTCAATTAGTTTAATTAGTTCCTTGTTGTTCTTATCAAACCAGTCCTTATACTTCCTCTCAGCAGTCCCAAAATGCTCCTTGGCTGTATTGAATGAACTTTCTTGAGGACCACCCCATGTTTTGTACATCATCGAACAGCAGATGCTTAAGCTTGTTGTTCACGTTGGTTTCAAGTTTTTCATCGACCTAATAGTATTTAATTCGCCAGATCTCAAGCTTTTGATGATGGAACCTTTCCTTTTCGTGCTTGTTTCTGACTTAAAGCACGATGGTGGTCCCGATCATGATGTGGTCAGTGCTGTAGCTGGCTCTTCTCGTTTCTCTAGTATCAAGAATGAAAAAAAGATCGCGTTGTCTTCTTATTACAGTCAATGAAGTGCAGGTGCTCACTTTTCGGGTGAATCCATGTATTTTTGTGAGCAGGTTTGTGCTTGTAAGCTGATGTTCTGCACACAGGANTCAAGTTTTTCATCGACCTAATAGTATTTAATTCGCCAGATCTCAAGCTTTTGATGATGGAACCTTTCCTTTTCGTGCTTGTTTCTGACTTAAAGCACGATGGTGGTCCCGATCATGATGTGGTCAGTGCTGTAGCTGGCTCTTCTCGTTTCTCTAGTATCAAGAATGAAAAAAAGATCGCGTTGTCTTCTTATTACAGTCAATGAAGTGCAGGTGCTCACTTTTCGGGTGAATCCATGTATTTTTGTGAGCAGGTTTGTGCTTGTAAGCTGATGTTCTGCACACAGGAAAAGTAATAGTTCACCATTGGCGTTTAGCATTCCACTGGCTTAGCCCAGGTCTTGTGATCTTGTCCTATTCTAGCATAGAAATCACCAAAGAGGATAAATGAAGTCATCACCACGGTCATATTCAATTAAAGGTTTGTTTGTCCGTCGGTCAAAGTACATTACGTTAGCCCGTGATTGCATTTGTAATATATTGTGTTAAAAATTCCATAAAGGACAGCTGGGCAGGTTTTCACAAGGTTTCCCTAGAATTTTTTACCAACAGGTACTTGCATCTTTTTATGAATTTGAATGCACTCGAGTTATTAGGATCTTTTTTTTTGTAGGTCACAACAATAATTTTGGCTGTTTTGAGTTTTCTTGAAAGAGTATTTTGATTACTACTGTTTACTTCTGTTCTGAAACTTGTATCAATTTAACATAACGTACTTTTTTTGACACTCCAATTGTTGGTCTCATTGGATTAAAAATGAAAAAAGGTCACGGAGAATTTGTATGCAAAATCGGATTCTTTTTTTTGCTATTCAGGGCTGTTGACATGCATTTCGGAGTGGAGGGTTTCGAATGAGATCCTTTCGTTCGAAGTAATATTACACATGTAAACTCAAGTAAATATGCGTTATATATATATATATATATATATGATTTAAACTTCATTTGTTGGTAATATTGTGTATTTAACCCTTTAGTCTGCGGTAAAAAACATTACCTTTTTGGTATCAGTATTATAATTCAAAGAAATATTTTTGTCTTCCTTGAAAGACTTTCAGAATAAACATGGGTTTCATGGGAAAATAAATTGAGGGATGGGTTACAAATTTTTTTGGTTTGAAAAGTATTCAAACCTTTTTTTTCAAGATACAAGCAGAAACATTAACAAAACACCCCTTAATTTTCAAGGCAAAAAATTGTAAAGTAGTTTGTTCCAATTTTTTCTCATCCAAGAGTCATCGAGATTAGTGAAACGGAAATATTTGAAGCTATTGTGGACTAATTTTTGCCAACGTAGATATTAGTTGATGCTAGACGCCTAAGCTTCGTAAGATAATGGCATAGATTCAGTCAAGTTAATAAGCAGTACTTGGCGTTATTATAATTAGACTGAACCAAATTACTTGGTCCCTTCATGCACTCAGCTTGAGCTTGAAAATCATCGTTTGCATGGTATGGGGCTCATTTGCATTAACTCCTCTTCTGCTTGAATTTGGAGCTACCCTTCCAAACCCTTGATCTTAGTATTGAGGAATTCGCTCTTTTTTATTGACGGATTTTTCGGGAAGTAAAAAACCTGGAGGACATGATGAAACTGATATTTGTTTCTTACCTTTGTAAAAATGCAAATGCGTCCTTGTACGCACCATTTGCAATATTATTAAACTCAATAATGGCTAATGTTCCGAAGATTGACTGCATACCTTGTCTCCGAGAAGTTCANGCTTGAAAATCATCGTTTGCATGGTATGGGGCTCATTTGCATTAACTCCTCTTCTGCTTGAATTTGGAGCTACCCTTCCAAACCCTTGATCTTAGTATTGAGGAATTCGCTCTTTTTTATTGACGGATTTTTCGGGAAGTAAAAAACCTGGAGGACATGATGAAACTGATATTTGTTTCTTACCTTTGTAAAAATGCAAATGCGTCCTTGTACGCACCATTTGCAATATTATTAAACTCAATAATGGCTAATGTTCCGAAGATTGACTGCATACCTTGTCTCCGAGAAGTTCAAAATGGGGTCGTTAATTAGACAAGTCAGTACACATTTTAACTACGACTTACTCTGCTTTTGACACAAGATAGCAGAACAAATAATTAAAAAGTAAAATGAAAGAAGATGATTGAAAAGTGGACCAATCTTATACAATAAGAATATTATTGACCAATACTTTTTGTATGTGTAAAAGTTCGCAAAAGCTTAGAAATTTTCAAAATAGATGATTCGTTTATAGATATGTTTCTCCTAAAACATTAATATTCAAATATGTAGAGGAAAATCAAATTAATAAGCAGCCAATAAATCAGGCAAGGCATTATGTGGGTTAAAAGCAGAAGTGAATACTGCAACCCAATTTTCTAAAAGTGAAGCTGTTATGGACCATAACAGCTAGGTGTGAAAAAAGATAGGTAATCAATTTCGCTTTGCCGACGAGTGTTTTGAGCCAGGCACCTTTTTACATAGGGAAGCGTAAATAAATACCATAAATTGTCTCGAGCAATTTTTATGATATAATTATGATAAAAATTTAAAAGTAATTATCGCATCTAATCTATGGATGATACAACAAATTCCCAAATAGAAAAAACGTCAAAAAAAATTAAGAGCCAGGAATATATCTATACTGTGCAACAAACATAAGCTTTTAAAGGTTTGTGCATGTGTGGGCGTGGATTCGAGCCCCGCTTCTGACAACCTTTTTTTTAATTAGTCTTTTAATATAGTTTTTTAGTATTTTTAATTTTTAAAAAGTACAAACTTACTTAGAAGGGTCATATTTCATAATAGGATTTTAATTTCAGTTCTCTCAGGTGGCTGGAAATACGTTTTTCGCACCTGGTCGTGGATCGAATTTAATAGGTGTAAATGGCTGTACTGAATAGTACATGAACACATTTGTACTGTTTAATTTTTATCACATTTATCTCTGATATGCATTCAGTATTCGCTTGCTCACACGGACATGTTCCACAACGTCATTGTAGACATCTGTTTCCTAGTATTAAACATAGCCTATTGAATTTGACATGAGTTTTTTGTATCTAAGTTCCCGCATTCTCCATGGCACGACACCCATACCTTGATTTGCAACCACATAAATAAGAAAATATATAAGGGTTGTATAACACAGGCTGATTTTTATATGCGGGTTTCGTCATATTTGCCATAAAAAACGCTCTCGTCATTCTGAAGGAATTAGGGATTCACAACATAATCTCATACAGCGAATCTTATTTCCTTGAAAATCTCTCATGGCCACGTCGTTTAATCGCCTTAAAACGACGGACGTTGTCTTTAAAATACGGTTTCAGGCTGGTGGCTCGCCTTCATTGCAACAGCTTCGTGTCTGGCCTCCACGGCTTAACACTCCAACCCACCTGAAGGGCAAGGTAATTGCTGGCAGACTTGACTACCTTGACCTGAGAAATTTTTCTCATGTGCATGTCAAATGACCATGGATCGCAATTTTTGCTATGATGCTGTTTTATTTTGTTAACCTTATGTGAACATTTGATAGAAAATTTATGAATATGTTGATGTGCAACAATTTCTGAAAATAAGTAAAATACGCACGTATCGTTGATATGTCACCCATCACCAGACAGGGCCAGCAGTAAAACGTTTCTTTGTCTTTTTCATTTTCTCCGCCACAAATCCATGCAAAAGGCTCGTGAACCTTCTTTATGAGTCAAGCTGCCATTTTATGCTGCTCGCAGTGAAAAAATCCTCAAAGACTTGATCCATCGCAAAAGGTCTGAAATCATTGTTAAAGGCTACCAGTGCTGAGGTAACCAGATTGCGGAATGATTATGTTGCTACAAGGCGCTCTTTGTTTCAATGTAATCTGTTCCATAAAGAATTACGTCACGACACCCAAGAAGACAAACGAGAGGCAATCAGGAAGGGCCACGATTACCTCGCAGCCTCACCTGACCTTTGATGCTGCTGCCAACCTAATCCTCAAATTAAACACCTATTTTTTCAACAAAGACGATGCAGAAAGATAAACAGCTAATTATCGTTTGTCTGTGAGTCAATATACTTCAAAGAGGAAACCTTGAGGGCTCCGCCTCATGATTATGATGCAACAAAGGCTAAAAGCATTGAAAATGTCCTCTTTTCTATCATTTTGTGAAAAATGACAAAGTTCTGTTTTGAAAAGAAATTTTGAAAAAAATAGGTAACCACCGATTACCTGGATTACTCCCCAAAGCGCCCCTGGTTATGGTTGAGAAGAAATAGTGTAATTTTAACAAAGATTACACACATCCGTAGCAAACAATCGACAGAAAGCAGCGCAATTGTCAATCACCTTGGGTCAAAAATTTAACGTTGTTCACTTACTTATGACCTCCTTCCCGCTTAGCTATGGCAAGGCAAATGAGTGTTTATTTTACATATGGTACTAAAAGAAAGATCGCAGGTTAGCTACTGAATACAGTAAGGACAGTGTGTGCATTGCAAGACCTCTGAATACTTCGAAGAGACCCTCTGCATATTTTTTTGGTTCATGAGATGCCCAAATGTCACAAAATTTCTTTGTAAAACAAAACGCTATGCCCTAAACATGGTGATGTAGCGGAAATCACTGAAGATTAATTTCGGAGGAAGCGATTTATTGCAGCAAAATACAAAAAGAAAATAATGCGGAGTATCTATTATAGTTTGTCAATGTACTGCGATAAAGAGTGAACTCGAGAACGACCAAGGGTGACCTTGAGAACGATTAAGTTAAATAATTACTAAAATACGAAGTAAATATAATCTTCTGCTCTTAAAACGACTTAACTATACAAGAAAATTATGCTCTGTAGCAGAAGTATTAGCATAGTTTCGTTTTAATTAGGTTTTTCAAATTACTAACTAGGTCAGTTCTGAAAGAAAACCAAACACGAATTCTGTAAGCCTGAGTAGTTCAATGAGCAAAAATTAATATATTAGTTATACAGCTCTTTAA
>RDPX01000024.1:792555-795055 GCA_003991215.1 Morbakka virulenta | reverse complement strand
CAGAACAGATAAAAATAATTTAGAATACACTGCAGAACATCCAGTTATGATGTCTAGTTCACAACCCTCACTTACGTGCAAGATAACTAAAAGAGGGTTTACATAAATTTTAATGTCATCCACAATCACTTTAATAACCTAATCGTCAGCAATAGAGCCTGTTTAACTACGGCAAGAGGGCAGGTATGGTTAGAATCGAATCTATGCCTTCCTGTCATAACAGTTCACATTTTGTCAAAAGGACCACTGTGTATATAAGATGGAGTTTGCTGCAACATTACTCTTGCAGACACCACGTTTCGACAACCTAAACTTTTTTTGTTGGCAGTGCTATGCAAAAGAAGGCAAACTTTTTACGGTTAGCAAAGTTGTTTTAATTAATACTAGGACAGAATAGTTTATAGGTTAGTTTCCTTCCAGGATACTGTCATTTCAAAGGTAAACGACATCTCTTTGCAAGAAACGTCTCAATAGTGATACTGTAAAATCCTGGATGAAAGCTCTTGGCCTAAAAAAATTTCCAAGTCTGTTTTGAGGGGCTTATTATCGGGGATTTATTAAGTTAGTCTACTAAAAAACAAACTTTTAAGTACCACCTAAAAATGGGACAATATTTACTCCAAAAGCTATCAGTTTTAGAAAACGTATTGAAAGTTTAAGCTGTAAACTCACTGGAGACGGCTATATCTTGTAAAACAGAAGCCTTGATATCCAGGGGCGATTAAAAATAGGCTGAGGTTGTAGGAGTTACCTTTAAATAAGTCGAATTTATTTTATTTAAATATGGTTTAAAACTCATTTTGGTAACGAGCGACTGTATTTTACGCCAATCTGGAGAGTATAGTCAAAAATATTATGGTTGGATGAAGAAAACTAAAAATTTAAGTGTTTTTTTTCCTGTCACCCCTCTTCTTTTCATATTGATTTGCCGATCATCACAACAAATAATTTTGGACATTGAAAGTTATGTTACAAGCCATCATGTTTACCAAAATCTTTTGATATCTGCTATTAATGAAATTTTGTTAACATGAAAACAAACAGAGAACCCAGTAGAAAAATTTGTAATATGTGTATTAAAAGATACAAGAGTTGGGCAAATAAAAAGGGCCGGCCAGACTAGGCATTTCGCCCAAACAATTTTCTACTTTTCAAAAAGTGACGCCCGAGTGTTCTGTACGAGTTACATCAAGACCAGCAAATCGCGTGATGGTAAAATGTCGTGGACTTTTTATATCAACAATAACTAGCTATTCAACTTCAAACCTAGAAATATTAAAGCGGTGTTTTGCTGCACTTTCAAAAGTCTAATCTATCAAGCATCTTGCAACGTGAAAATTCTCTCTTTTTCAATAAATAAAGTAAAAACAAGAATATCTTGGCATAAGTCTGGACCGTCACCTAGCATTGACCGAACAATCATAAAAGATCGTGTAAAAAGTAATGTAACATCCCAATTTGGTGACAAGAGGAAGATTTAACATCACCTATAAACCAGCAAGTATATATCACAATGATTGAACCGATACAACTATATCGTACTATACTTTTCTTGCTTTGGCGCCAATCTTTAAAAGATAGCATGGGTAGCTGAAAAAGCCTATATTACAATTGGTGATCATATGAAGAAATCGTTCCTGTGAGAACTATTGACCTCAGAAATTTTCAAATACCTCCATGATACAAAAATAAATGAATGAATTGATTTTAAGAGATTTAGTCATTATATCTTAACTCTAGGTAACGGTTGCCGATTACTTTTCCCCAATTACAAATAAGCAGATGGAAGAAGAAAATTTCCGTCCAAGGAACTGTTGTCTTCAACGACCTCCAAGAAAAGTGTAAAAGAGAAACACCTCTATCTATTTAAACGAACGTCGCTTCGTAGAGCGCCAGTGACTATGATTTTTTTATGCTTCTTATCATTATAGCATATATTTCAATTTATTACAAATTTCTACTTATTTTATTTCATTTTCGTTTTCTCAACCAGGTCCTTTCTTGATAGTAGACTTCCTTATTCATTTTGATAAAGGTATACATGTAATAATAATAACAACAGTAATAATGATAATGACAATAATAATAATAATAATTATAATAATAATACTTGGAAAGATAAAGCATTACATGGCCAGTTTGTGAAAAACTTGAAGGGAGTGGACGAGATTAACACCTGGAAGTGGCTTGTCAAGGGTGACCTTAAAGGACCCACAGAAGCTCTGATATGTAGTGCCCAAGAACAATCGCTTCGGACTAACTACATCAAATATAATATTGATAAGTCTGCTGAGTCACCACTTTGTAGAATGTGTGGCGAAAAAGGAGAAAGCGTTTCGCACATTGTGAGTGAATGCAGCAAACTCGCTCAGCGTGAATATAAGCGACGGCATGACAATGTAGCAAGGTATATCCATTGGACAGCATGTGGGGCTGCCGGAGCCGAAAGAGCTGAGAACTGGTACCAACAACAGCCAGAAGGTGTCGTTGAAACAGAATC
>RDPX01000024.1:774741-787070 GCA_003991215.1 Morbakka virulenta | reverse complement strand
CTTGAAATACCAGGTGGCATCAGGCACGGAATAGCTAGCCCCTTGGCAGGAAGGTTAAAATGCATTCCTGATTTAATATGAAAACAAGAAGTCAAAAATCATACCACATCGTCTGTCGCGTGGGTCAACAAGGGACGCGTCCCCCAAGGATGCTGAACCAGTTTGGGGTCCAAAAGTGTGCGACTGTATCAGCAACCTCTCAAAAGGAGTTAAACAATGAAAACTCCGATGGTCACAAAGTACAGGGCAACCTATCAGCTGGACCATCTAGAGAAAGATCGTCAAATAAGAAAACAAAAGAAAAACGACAAAGATTGAATAGAGGATTATGTAGAAATTATGTAAGCATTTTATATGTCACTAGAAAAACCGGCAGGGAGCCATACTGAAAATACCTTTAATATATGGAAAAAACGAAATCCAAATGTGAGACCTTATTTGGATGCAAATAAATTAGCCAATATTAGGCGAGATATTTTGAAAAACAATAGGTTAACAGAGTTCGAACTAAGAGAAACCAAGGAGAAAGTAAAAATGGATATTAGAGCTGTTGAAGGTGTGGGAATAAATGTTTTATAAAATGAGGATGAAGTACTTGCAGATATTCCAGTTGATGAAGGTTCTGATGATGAATTAACCTGGGGAGGTACTAGGAATCACGACAATAGATGATGTAATCAATTATGGTGATCAGGGCATTCGAATCCAAGGTCCTAAAGCTGCACCAGATGCAGGAAGAAGAGAAGTTAACGATGCCGAGCTTGCTCGATTTAAAGATGAAATAATAGCTAATGTTTAAAAATTTGAATCTGTTGATATGAAAGAGCGTGATGGTCTCGCTAAAATAAAATGAAAAAGATCACAAGATAAATATCTAATCATGGCAAACCTGGCTCCAAGATTTCTTCAAAGACGTCGAGGTAAATATAACTAAGCTGAATACTATTCTTTATGCATGTGCTTATACCATTGAAACAAGCATACGCATTAAGAAAAAACAACCAAAGAAAAGCAACTATCATAGAAAACCCAAGTAGAAGCGAGATATTGAGAAAGAGGTTGAAGAGATGCGCGGTGAAATATCGATTTTGAATGAAATAGAAAGAGGAAAGGATCCAAAAACTAGGAAATCTCGAAAAGTTAAAAGAGTTTAGGATAGCAAGTATACCAGAAATCCCCCAAATTAAGAAAGAATTAAAACAAAAAATGCAAGCGAAGGCCCAACGTTTGAGGTTTATAAAGCGAAGCAACTTCTATCGGCAGAACAAGATATTTCAGCCAGAAGCGAAAAAATTTTACAGAAAATTAAGTAAAAAACAAGAAACAGTGAAAGAAACCCAAGTCAAGAGAATATTGAAAGTTCTTGGAAAGGAATCTTGGGGGAGGAAAAAATGCATAATGAATCTGCTGCATGGATCCCAAATACAGCAAATGCCAATGAAAATGTGAATGAACAACAGTGGAAAAGTATAACTGTATCAGAGTTAAGTCTGCCCTAGTGAAAACACAAACGTGGAAAACACCGGGGTTAGACAAATTACCAAATTTTTGGCTAAACGCTCTGTATTCAGCGCACCACACATTTGCTTAACTGCTCCATAAATTTATGCAAAACCCAGAAAAAACACCAAGCTGGCTGTGCAAAGGCACCACTTACTTACTTACAAAAAGCAGTGACACAAAGGATTCTAAGAACTATAGGCCAATTACGTGTCTTTCAACAATGTACTAACTACTTACTTCAATACTTACTGACAGAACGTACAAGCACCTGGAAGAAAACAATCTTTTGCCTCTGGAACAGAAGGGATGCAGAAGAGGCTCATATGGCTGCAAGGATCAGTTATTAATAAACAAAACGATTCTCGACAATTGTAATAGCCGTAAAAGAAACATGAGCTGTGCGTGGATCGACTACAAAAAGGCATTCGATAGCGTCCCGCATGATTGGATTCTGCGTTTGCTTGATCTTTCCAAAATTTCCCCGATTATTATCGAATTTTTGAAGTTTAATATGACTCAATGGAAAACAAGACTACACCTCTCTCATGAGAATGGTACGATTATATCCAACGACGTCTTTATCAAACGAGGAATCTTTCAGGGTGATTCCCTCTCTCTCCTCTCCCTTTTTGCATTTCTCTCATTCCATTGTCTTCAGAACTGAATTCCTCACAATATGGATACAAGANCGTGGATCGACTACAAAAAGGCATTCGATAGCGTCCCGCATGATTGGATTCTGCGTTTGCTTGATCTTTCCAAAATTTCCCCGATTATTATCGAATTTTTGAAGTTTAATATGACTCAATGGAAAACAAGACTACACCTCTCTCATGAGAATGGTACGATTATATCCAACGACGTCTTTATCAAACGAGGAATCTTTCAGGGTGATTCCCTCTCTCTCCTCTCCCTTTTTGCATTTCTCTCATTCCATTGTCTTCAGAACTGAATTCCTCACAATATGGATACAAGATTAACAATGATAAGATCTCCCATTTATTATATATGGATGATCTAAAGCTTTACGGGAAAAATAATAGTGAAGTTGAAGGGCTTTTGAAAATTGTAAAAGGGTCCAGTGACAATATTGGTATGGAGTTCGGTATAAGTAAATGTTCAAAGGCTGCTCAGATATAAAAACACAAAAATAATTTGCAAACACAAGATTTGAATTTTATCAATGTTTTGAATTGACAACCAATTATCAAGAAATATAATGTAATCTGCATTTCAAACTCAATCTTTTAGAAAACAACATAGTATGGGTTTGTTAAAACAAACTAACAAAATAGTAAGTTTGAAAATGGTTTTTTGTAACTATCAAATTATTAACGGGTATATAACGAGAAGATATAACAAAACTCGCTTTTTTTCTTTAATATATTTTAACATCAACTTCAAAATGAAACCATGCAAAAATAGCACCCCCCCCCCCTATATTTTACCCAACAGTAATTAAAAGATAAACAAAGCAGGGAGTCATTACTAGCAATGACCGAAGTCTACATTAGAGCACGTTAATTGGCGAAGTGCTGGTAAGTTCCAGTAAACAAAATACTAAAGGTTTGTAATTTAATAGATTCTACCGAGCAAGCAATGGGTGTGAAGAAAAGCTATACTTCTTCATTCAAACACACGTGGCGATTAAAAGCTAATTTTATATACTTTCTAAGTGGAAACTGTTTTGATCATACCTTAATTGTCTTGAATGCCTTATTCATATTTTCACCAAGCATTCGCCAATGTGCTACATATGCGAAACATAAATATCACGATGCTATGTCTATTTGAACTGTTTCCAACATAGTGAAATCTTTTTACTATCTTGACTAGTTTGAGCCTCGTCCTTTTGAAAAAAAAAATGCCTTCGTGATATATGACTCGTCATTCACAACGCCTGTTATTGCATAAAAGATACTCTATATCAGAAAGTGTTCACTCCAAAAAAACAATATTTTACCAGCTCTTTCTACGCAAAAAGTTACTAATTTTACATCTTTTAAGGAAACTTGATAGAAAAATGTTAGCGACTATGAAGCTTGAACGTTTAATTGGAAAAGGCATATTCTTTTTTTGTGTATTGAGCAAAGTAACTGGCGAATACTTAACTCTTGAGATCTTGATGATCAAAACGATTCCATCTAATAAATTATAAGGTCGTAGGACAAAAAACTTTCTAGAATTAAGTTTAAATTTCTAAAATAAAAGCCTTTTTCTACCTCTTTTGTAGCTTGTTTATCTAAAATGTTTACCCAGTGATAACGCAGCGTGTAAGTCGACATTTGACAGCATTTCATAAACACATTTATACCATAAACTCACATTAACATTAGCATCAGCTTCATTTGTAACACCTTCATTGCCATCAAGAACAATAAATCAATGCCAGTAGATTCTAACTCACCAATTTCTAAAATAAAAACACTGTGTTGTCAAATTTTCTGCTGATGATAAATTCCACTGGTATCACAGTTGTTAAAAATCTATTCTGCAATAATACATATGGGCTGCGCTCGAACAAGACCGCATGTCAATTGAAGTAAATTAGACTTTTTAAAGTTTTTTTTACGTCAAAAGTACAAATATTGCCTGTATCCATAGTACATAAACCGAATGGTTCTTTGTCAAAGTTGATCAGGATGAAAATGATATTCGAACCTAACCTAATTTCAATATAGTTAAAAAGTTTATAATAAGTTACAATAAAGTCATAAGACTTGATACGTCGAGATACGTACGTGCAGTCGTCGTCCAGATAAACCCATTAAATATGCAGACGATACGAGTGATACTGCTGCCCTTGAAGACTCCGGGATTCGGCAACAAAAATCAACTACCAATGTAAAAAGCTCTGATATGAAAGCTGGGGTTTCATTTAGTATCTCTATAACAGACTTGATAATAACAAGGGCTTGAAGAACCTAATTGCCAAAAAACAAGCAGGTCCACGAAAGAGAGTTGAAAACCTGACCTTAAAAATGAAGCAAAAATGCACTTTCTTCTTCTGACATCATGAAAACACAAGAAAATAAACGGTTAATAATATTGTGCAGTGGTTTGAAATTACCATGAAAATTAATTCTCTTAAACTAAAAATTTCTTTGATTTACTTAAACCTGCATATAATCACAAATAGTTTCACTCCTATTCAATAAAATGTAACGTTCATAGGCTGACTTAAATCAAGAATAAATACCAATGCTAGCCAAGGAACCTCACTCGTTCTTTTACAAAGGAAGTGTTGCGAGGTCAGGGAAGTTAACAGTTTTCTCGCCATAACAGAAGCAGTAAAAGCGTGGTTGCTTTGACTACAAAAGTATTATGGTCTGCAATTTACATAAATACTTTCCTTTGCAGTGGGTTGTTGTTAATCATGCCCATTAACTGTTTGAAAATCTTGAAAGTAAGTTGTCTTTTGACGAAACTTTTTCATCAATATCTGCTTTCAGGCTGCTTTCAGTTCTTTTTGTGTAATTTTCATGAACAATTGTTAAACTGTCACTATTTTACAATTATGAATACTCGACTTTGCTCTGTTTTCAAACTTCTCTAGTTTAATATCAAATGGTTGATGAGTTACGTTTCTGTCTGACTTGTTTCGTAAAGGTATTGACAGCTGCATCTAAAATTGTCCATCTTCAAAACTGATGCAATCAAACTTATTATTGTGAAAGTTTACTCTGCTTAAGAAGTAATGCTCTGTTACCTTGAATTCTTACAAAACCCAATTTCTTTCAATCTAAAAGCTTACCATTTTGTAACATACCATATATGGGCTTTTTTTATTTCTGCTCTCAGAAATTTCCTCCAAACAAAACGCAATGATATTCTATAATTTCTAAACTGTAAATAAATTATTACCAACTCTAAACAATCAAGGACCTTTTAAGTAAGAACAATCTGATGAAATATAGCATCTGGCTCTACTCAACCAAAATCGTAATGGGTTTGAGCCATCTTAAAACTATTAGCAAGACGTCAAACTGACAACGTAGAGTGTACATTAATATATATAATAACAAATATTTTTAAAGGTTTGCATTATTAGAGAAAGAGAACATGGGTGAACATATTTCTTAGTGCGGGTAACGTGCAACAGTGGTGTGTCTTCTTTTGAGTGCTGTTAAAATTGAAGCGAATTTTTATAAATACTGTATGTGTAAGTAATTATTTGGTTAAGTATAAGTAAAACGTGTTGTAGAAAAAAGTAACACAAACAATATACTTTCACAACTGATTATAGTGTACTAAAAATTATGAACTCAATTTAGTAATAATAGCCCTTAGTGAAAAATAGGTTGCTCCTATTCCAAGTAAACATGAAGCACAAAACAAAAATATGTGTACAAGTTTTAGCACAACATTAAGATGCCTCCATTTTAGGTAGAGGTAAAAATATAATGGTAAAATAAGGGCTAACAAAGAGCTACGTATATTGCCCAGAAAACTAACAACCAGACTGAATTGTGGTACGGATACCGCAATAAACACAACAAACAGTAAAATAAGCCCACGAGACAACATGAGCCACAAATAAAAACGAATTCCTTGTTCCTTAAAAATGGTAAAATGTGGTAATACGTACTGATCTACCATTTCAAACAATACACATAGACTAATTGGAAAACTGCAATACAGGTTTATTGCGGTTAGCACATTAATTAAAATTGAGATTCCCAATGTCATACTAAGATTGGTAGTAACTGATTGGTTTATTAACGACCCAAAGGTCAAAGCACCAATGATTTGGAAACCTACTTTAAAAATCGTATTTAATGCAAAAGATATCGCCATTGATTTGTTGCAATGATGAGGTTCTTTCATGCTCCCTTCAATGGACGGTACTGCCAGATGCAAGAAGTAGGAATTATGAATAATTCCGTATCCAAGCATCAAGTACTCTAAGCTGAATCCCCATGATATATTGCTAAGAGACCATTTTGAATACTTCGATATAAGCAGAACGTAAGCGGCTAGTAATACTATGGTCAAGCATACAAGGCCTACAAGACTAAACCAAGCCATAACAGATACACGAGTCACAAATAAACAGGGGAACACTATTACTGCCCAAACAAGTACCCAATGTAAATTTGACAGGGGTGCAAAAGAGGTCAAAAGGTCGTACGTCGTCTGTCCTAGAAGTATAAAAAAAGAAATTCCGGACACAAGTGTCATTAAAGTAGTAAGTTTCATTAACACCGCACCATATTTTGGGAAAACTGCTTTTCCAATATCAATATATGTCGGATAAACACGTTTTAACAACCCAGGCGTAGTTCTTGAAACCTGATATTGACATTCATTTATTAAATACGTTGTATACCAATTAAGGAAACCAATAACAAATGTAGACAAAATAACGGCAATACCTCCGTATACCGTTACAAATGGCATAGCAAATATGCTCACTCCCTGTATCAGACAAAGAATATTCATGGATGTCATGAATGCACTAGCCCTCCTGTCCATGGAATCAATACCAATCAGTGATTGCGTTAGAAGAATACGGTGCTTAAACAGGGCCAGTGATTCGGTTTTGCTAATCAACTTAATACTCTGACTTAAATTAGATCTTGCTCGGTACAAGGAATTGAAAAATCGCTCTGATATATTTGGCCTTTCTTCACATCCAGTACCATGTTCCATAAAAGAGACAGTTCTTCTTCTATTGCCAATTAAGGGAGTTACTTCATCTACATCACATTTCGTTACTAATGAGGACAAATCATCGCTAAATGTATTACGCATTTCATCAGCTTCATGGCCATTTTCATTTTTTACACTTGTTAACAATCCTGACATTTCACCGGCCTCCAGTTCGGGTGGAAGCGATGTCGTTAGTAAAGGCAATATTTCGTTTTCATGCTCTGGTTTAAATTTGTTTGCATCTCCGTTCTCCCATTCACCCATTTTTTCCAGTGTCATTCCGTTCATTTCATATCTGAACTGTCCACGGTAATCTAAGCAGAATATAGACAAATACATTACACAAAAGATAACATCCTCTTAAAATAAAGGGTTNACTGCCCAAACAAGTACCCAATGTAAATTTGACAGGGGTGCAAAAGAGGTCAAAAGGTCGTACGTCGTCTGTCCTAGAAGTATAAAAAAAGAAATTCCGGACACAAGTGTCATTAAAGTAGTAAGTTTCATTAACACCGCACCATATTTTGGGAAAACTGCTTTTCCAATATCAATATATGTCGGATAAACACGTTTTAACAACCCAGGCGTAGTTCTTGAAACCTGATATTGACATTCATTTATTAAATACGTTGTATACCAATTAAGGAAACCAATAACAAATGTAGACAAAATAACGGCAATACCTCCGTATACCGTTACAAATGGCATAGCAAATATGCTCACTCCCTGTATCAGACAAAGAATATTCATGGATGTCATGAATGCACTAGCCCTCCTGTCCATGGAATCAATACCAATCAGTGATTGCGTTAGAAGAATACGGTGCTTAAACAGGGCCAGTGATTCGGTTTTGCTAATCAACTTAATACTCTGACTTAAATTAGATCTTGCTCGGTACAAGGAATTGAAAAATCGCTCTGATATATTTGGCCTTTCTTCACATCCAGTACCATGTTCCATAAAAGAGACAGTTCTTCTTCTATTGCCAATTAAGGGAGTTACTTCATCTACATCACATTTCGTTACTAATGAGGACAAATCATCACTAAATGTATTACGCATTTCATCAGCTTCATGGCCATTTTCATTTTTTACACTTGTTAACAATCCTGAAATTTCACCGGCCTCCAGTTCGGGTGGAAGCGATGTCGTTAGTAAAGGCAATATTTCGTTTTCATGCTCTGGTTTAAATTTGTTTGCATCTCCGTTCTCCCATTCACCCATTTTTTCCATTGTTATTCCGTTCATTTCATATCTGAACTGTCCACGGTAATCTAAGCAGAATATAGACAAATACATTACACAAAAGATAACATCCTCTTAAAATAAAGGGTGCTGTTTGATGAACTTACTCCTCCCAGACGAGTCTTCGGAGCTAGCTATGAAGATTTTCTTAATCCGTTACTACTACACCTACCTGCCTTTCTTTAAAAGATTAAAAAATGACAAATTTAACTTACATGCATCATCATCAAAGTGATAGCCCAGAAGGAATTTACTAGACCAAGGGAAGCAAATAACACGTAGCTAGATTTACTTGAAAAAAATTGGGAGGGTATATAACATCTTGCAATGCCATCCCTTGATTTACAAATTGCCTGAGTGGTTGTGGCATTTAGTTAGATGTCAATGTTCCTACACTGGAGTAACTTGGAAACTTAGAGGTCAAGCCTTGATGTCAGTGAATGCCACATCTCTTATTAAAAACTCACAGTACACCATAATATACTTATTTCTGTTACTAACCAATGCACGAAATCCTTCAAAGTTAACTTCCTGGTTCATTTTGAATACTTTAAATCAAAATATTGTTTTTTTGAAGACAAGAATTATGATCATCAGCGACAAAGTTATCTTGTGTCAAGTAGCAAATAGGAAGTAAAATTAATCATATTGATCCAAACATCTTGGCCCAAAACATCAGATGCTTAGTCTGGGGTTAATGAATTGTTGCAACCTGAGTTTCGGCGTTCTAACTAGACATTTAAATATAACTCTTTTGCGCCCTCTTTTCTATGTAGCACCATATCTTAAAACCATATTTAAACACTAAAATAAATGTTTTTAAGAACTTTCTTTACGTTTTCCACCAATGCTAGTTGTTCACTAAATCCAAATTTATCTCTTAAACGTGCCAGTCTTTTCCCCTCTCCTTATCCTTAATTCTACTCCCCTATCACTTTCGCGATTTATCATACAAAAATTCTTCCTCCTCTTTTATCTCCTGTCCTACCTTAAGATTTCCGGTATGTTAGCTATTATTTTCAATTACCTTTCGTTTAATTCCGTTCAATTTCAACCCAACTTGCTACACCTCTTTTAATAGCCTCAGCGTTTTTCTTTGGTAAATCGAAGACAGTAAAACGGCATCATTCGCTGCAGCAGGCACTGTGGTGAAAATCCACCCTTTTTCTTGTGTTTCCCTGTAATCATCTTATTATTATTCAGTTAGTAACAAGAACATCAAGAAATCCCTTTCAGTTGGGTCCCTGTTTGACTACTTATCTTTATTCGGATACACCAAGCTCTTGTTACCTCGCCTGTTTCCACACAAAAAAATCTTTCCTCTAAAACTTTCAATTTCGTACAATCTTTTCCGGGGTACAGTATTCATTATTATCACAATACTTATTAGCTTGCTGGGTTGAGAGCTTTTTCTTAAACCACAGGTATTCAAAATAACATTTTATTCTAACTGCTTGAGAATATCAATACAAATAAAATAAAATAAAATAGAAGCCAAATACGCGAAGAGAAGAACAAGTCAACTAAACTAGCTGAAAACAAAAATCAGCAAACACCACTGGTGTAAAACGCCCACGGTAGGCATTCCTTCAGGTGTTATTTGGTGAAAAACAGCAGCAGTGATCAACCACTGGATTTGTTATTTTGTTATGTACATTACAGAAGAATAAGTCTTCGAGACCTCAGTTTTTATACACATACACACACACACACATATATATATGGTACATTCGATTCGGTTAACCGTATTAGAGTGCTCGATACATAAATGCAGAGCGTAATAAAAGAGATATAATAAGTTGGAAAGAATAAAAAAACAACACTATCCATTTCGACAAGTTTGTTTCGTGATTTTCTATAATAATCACGATAATCACGAAACAGACTTGTCGAAATGGATAGTGTAGTTTTTTGATTCTTTCCAACTTATTATATCTCTTTTATATATATATATATATATATATATATATATAAAAGATATATATATATATATATATATATAAAAGATATATATATATATATATATTTATACACACAAAAGTAAGGGGTTTTATCCCAAGTTTCAGAGAGCGCTCAATGATAAAATTAGAGCTAATACGTGTTAAGATAAAAATAACATCACAGTATTAGCAGTGACTCGGAGTTTCATTTTGCATCTCAAACAATTTTCAAAGTGCTAATAAAATTCCTATGAAAAAATTTTACCGACTTGTTATTATTTACAACCCAAATGGTCCGAAACTTGACAAGCTCGGAAACGGGGATAGTCAAAATATTCAAAATAGAAGGCCTAAGCAACACAATCGAAACAAATCTCACAACTACCGATTTTCTAGATGAGTCCTTCGACCTTAACACCGGCAAATAGTTCTCCTTCAGAAAACGAAATGACAAAAACATAACTCCAATTCAACTTACCGTCACTAATTAAATAACTTCTAAAGATGATCAACAAAAGAATTTTTGGTCTTTTTTGTGACGTTACAGAATTTAACAAAGACAAAAATACTCACGAGATTACATTGTCATCGATTGGATTTAACCCAACCCTTATTTACGAATCGACTCTAGAAATACCGCTAAAACGAAGAAGATCTCGTAATACCATCTGCCTAAATACCCCGTATTGCCAACAAGTGATAACTGAAATCGGAAAGACTTTCTTGCAACTTGTTAGAAAACATTTCACCAAACAAACTACAATAAAAATCAACCAACATGAAAAGTATTACCAAGTAACATAACGCTGAAGTGCTTAACACTTTTAACAAAATGAAAAAAAGAACTTGTAATTACCGACACTGCCGACATTGCCCACTAAACGGAGGTCTACTCACATGCATTATCTACAAAGCCAATGTAGAAACTACGGACACAAAATCACCTTACCAAGAAGCACACGAAAGAGCAAATTCAGAATGCGTTAAAACAACCATAAAATTTCTTTCCGACTACTTACCGTCCTAATTGATTGTGAATTATCGAAATACATCTGGAAACTCAAGAGACTAACAAACCCTACACCTTCAAATGGTCATTTGAAAAAAAACCCTCGCACTTTGTATATGCGGAACACAGAAATGCAATCTTTGCCTCGGCAACGATTTTAAGTAACGATTTTAAGTAACGATTTTAAGAGCCAATCCTAAGGATCTTCTGAACAGATGCACAGTGCTTCTTTCGAAATGTCGCCATTAAATAAAATTTATCGTCAGAAACGTGAAATAGAATTTTATCTGTTTTTCCGTTTTATTACAAATGTAATAATCGTACGTTATTGATTTCAAGATCCATCCGGACTATACCTTACATTTTGAAGAGATTGTCAACAATTTTTCCATAGGAGTTTTATTAGCAATTTGAAAATGTTTTGAAACAAATGAAAGTCTGAGTCACTGCCAATACTTACTATCTATCTATCTATCTATCTATCTATCTATCTATCTATCTATCTATCTATCTATCTATCTATCTATCCATCTATCTATCTATCTATCCATCTATCTATCTATCTATCTATCTATCTATCTACCTATCTATCTACCTACCTATCTATCTATCTATTTATCTCCCCCCCCCTCTCTCTCTCTCTCTCTCTCTCTCTCTCTTTATATATATATATATATATATATATATATATATATATACATAACATACACACATGCATGCATGCATACATATATACATTCATACATACATACATACATATGATTTACATTTGAAACAAAACAAACAGGCAAAACTTTGCAGTAACTCAAAGTTTCCTTTTTCGTCAACAACACAATGTAACAGCATTTTTGCTAGACACACTTTATTAATGTTTTCCAATGTATTTTTGTGCGCTGAATCCGAAAATCACATTTATTTTTCTCAACCATCGTTCGTTTCTATGATACTGGGCATAGTCACTTTTTCAAAAATACTGAAAA
>RDPX01000024.1:722054-741377 GCA_003991215.1 Morbakka virulenta | reverse complement strand
GAGACCTAGCTGTTTTGATACCCATACCGAACACGCAACAATCAAATTATTGGTTTCAGTAATATTGTTGGTATTAAAGAATATCAAGACATTATTCACTCGACGAACCTCATTATTTATTCTTTTGAAATCAACTTTTTTAAACACTATCCCATCAGCATTTTCTCCAGAGTTATAAATTTCAAGCAGTTGATCAACAATCACCCTTTCTTCATCTGAGATTCCCTCAAACGAAACATTTAAACTTACCCTATTTGATCTCTCATTTACAGTACCTGTATCAACTTCAAGTAATTCAGTATTACCCTCATCACTATCTGCATTACTTTCTTGATTCAAAAAACCTTTAACTCTTCTCTTGATCATTTCCAATTCCAATTCAGTGAGCCAACCGTTTTTTCTAATCGCTCTGGCTTGGTCACAAATCCTCTGTTCAGTAATGTCTTGAAACGGGCCACGCTCTAACCATTCACTATATAACCTTTGCCGGTAACCTTTAATGGGTACACCGTTTTCATCAGTGGGATTGGATCTATAATAGCATTCCATAACAACAATATTTACTTCCTTCGACCATCTTTTTCTTTTAGGCAACTTTGATACCCCAGTAGCAGAAGTGTTGCCTATAACTCCTGTACCGGGGGGCTCGGGCACCGTCACACTTCCCGTAGGCTGTTCGGGTCCCCCCTGATCTAATATATTATTTGTACTTTGATTCATCACTAAATAGGAGATAGTCAAGTATACCGCCCCGGGCACCAAGCCGGAATTTCAAAGCTTGGGCGCACAGCTACCAGTGTTTTTATCGTGACACCATCACTAGAGAGGTTGCCACCCAAAGCTAAAGAGTCCCCTCTACCCATGAGGCCGACTAGCCCCCGCCGGATGCCAACCCGGTATTTCTTTATCTCGGGGAGAGCTAACAGGTACTACACCTTGCTCAAGGGTGACCTGGAGGTAGTTGTGGCAAAGGGTAACCTCATTCGCCCACGTCGAAACTCCACAACCGGATGCAGTTTAATGTCAATACCCAGGACGGATTATTATTATTATTATTATTGTTATTATTATTCTTATTATAATTATTATTATTCTTTGGTTTTACTTTTTTCTGTGGCTGAACACAACCCCAGTCTGGGTCTCACCCAGAGACCTGAGAAAATGGGAAGACTGGCTTCAGACAACAAATATTTCTATATCCGATTTAAAAGTTTAAAACAGACAAACAAACAAAAAAAATAAAGAAATAAAAAAAGAACATAATTGTATAGTAAAATAGTAAGAGATAGTTTTATGATGATAATGCTTTTAGTAGTACATGTTGTCCCATTAAGCACAATTTGTTGAATCCATTGCTGTCCCATTAAGCACAATTTGTTGAATTTCCGCGAGCGAGTTTGTCCCAGGCAACTTTGCAACATGTTTTTCTACGTTTTTGTTTATAGCACCTAAAGTGCCTACTGCTACCGGTACAAAAGTGGTTTTCATTTTCCACATTATTTCTTCAATTTGCAAGTTTTTCAACTTCATTAGCCGAAACATTCTTATCAGTTGGTACAGTCATATCTATTAGCAACCATATCTTTTTATCGTGATCTTTAATTATGATTTTGGGGCGATTGGCCTGAATGGTCCTGTCTGTGTGGATCCCAAAGTCCCATAAAATTGTACCTTTTTCATTTTCTGTGACAGGTTCAGGTTCATGTTCGTACCAATTAGTCACGTATGGGAGACCAAAGTGCTGACAACCCTTCCAGTGGATATGTTGTCCAAATCGATCATGCCTAAGCTTGTATTCAATTGGTGTCAAGATTGGACACCCAGAGACTATATGATTTATTGTTTTTCTGAAAAAGTCGCAAAACCGACAGTTAGGATTAGCAACGTTATGAAGGAATTTTGCTTGGAAATTCTTTGTAGGAAGACTCTGATCTTGCGGAACCAGTAAAAATCCTTCCGTTTTAGCCTTCTGCCCCGCGTTTCGTAGCCACTGGTGGGTGCGTTTCTTATCTACATCAGCATCATCGATTTGCTTTGGGTATTGGCAATGGAGGGTTTTGTTTTTCCAATTGAATTTAATGTTTCTTATTCCTTCATTTTCTGCCGCTTGCTTTACCATCTTTGTGTGCTTGGTGCAAGACATACTTTCGTGGCATATAACTTGGCCAACCTTTGGTTCTTGCATGAACTTTTTACCTTCGTTAGTAATAGAGTGGACTCTTTTCACCTGTTCATGAGTAAGCACTAGTTTTAGCATTCAATCCGAGGTTGATGCAAGATATTTACGTAGTAGTACTATTGTCATAGTTTTATAGCTCAGTTCCAATTGCATCATTCCTCTTCCTCCATCTTTCCTAGGGATATACAATCTATCCACTTTACCTTTCGGGTGATGCATTCGGTACATAGTCATAAACTTTCTTACTTTCGAATCCATTTTCCGAATCTCGCTTAAAGACCAATTCATTACATTAAAGCTATATGTAACGACTGGAATTGCCAGTGTATTTAATGCTTCTAATCTATTGCTAGAATTAAGCTCCGTTTTAAAAATACACCTAACCCTTCTGTAGAACTCTTTTTTAACTTTCTCTTTCATACCGTTGTGTTGGATTCCGTCACTTTCGTTAGTACCCAAGTATTTATATACTTCCCCAGATTAAAGTTCTTTAATGGTTTTATGATCGTCTAAATCTATGTCACTTGACTGTATTACTTTTCCTTCCTTAAAGGGTGTTTTAGCACATTATGTAGCCTGATCGTGTGTGATATGTGTATAGATTTTTATGACCTTTTGTATATTAAATGTTTTTACTATTTTTATCTAGTTTTTATCCTTTCCTTTGTACATACAGGACACACATTTATAGCATGTATTTTTAAATACTGAAGTGTACATATCCTGTCAAAATATTCAATAATAATAATAATAATTTATCCAATCCGAATGACATATTGATGTCATTATTGAAAGTCTTTACAGTTTGCAGCAGCCCTTCAGGTTCACTATCATTCTTTGCAAACAATTTTAGATCGTCCACATAAAATACGTGATCTAAAACTTTACCATTAACTTTGTATCCATAGACTGTTGCATTAAGCAGTTTCGAGAATGGGAAAAGGGTGATACAAAAGAGAAGGGGAGACAAAGAGTCTCCATTGAAGATACCACAATTTATGTTAATGCGTTGGAATTCAAGGATTCCGTTTTCATGGTGTTAAGAGAGAGTTGTTTTTTACATCCTCATGCTACTTCGTATGAAATTGATGATTACTGGAGAGACTTTGCACAGCTCAAGTGATTTCAAAATCCAGCTATATGGAACGCTGTCAAAAGCCTTACTGTGATCAATCCACACTTCACTTAGGTTTCTATGCTTTAATCTACAGCTTTCCAAAACCATCTGGTCTATAAGTAGCTGATCTCTACAGCCTTAGGACCCACGTTTACAGCCTTTTTGCTCTTCGGTAAATAAGTTATTTGCTTGAAGAAACGAAACCTCAACATTATCTTCAATTAAATTCTCGGAACTTTTTAATGAGTTCTCTAAATTTTCAGCAAGGGACAGTTTCTTTCATCAGGTTTAATTCTATATCAGTGAATCTTTTATTTTTTATGATGTCACGACGGACATGTACTAGTCTAATTGCATCAATATGCGGTCTAATATTTTCACTATGCGCTCTCCATATTTTAAAAATTCTTAATGTGCAGCTGATTTCAGATGGGTTTTTTAATGCCAGATAGTAGGAATAAAGTTCTTTCTTTTTATCATCTCTACTCCATTTGATACGTTTTTCTTTTTTCTTTACGTTTGTTCGTGATGTTGCCTCAGTTGGGTTCAAGTTAGGAATATCCTGGTTTTAATTTCCATACAGAGTTGCGTTAGATGAGTTAGTTTCAGTTTTTTCGAACCCAGCAGGCTGCTTCCTCCCTGAGGGACGCGCTCCTTGGTTAACCGCGCGACGAGCGATGCGGGATGTATTTCTTCTGGTATTCATTTATGATTTCATTAGAGTTGCCCTTTCTGTCAAGCAGCTGAGTTTACCATGCCAGATGCCGCTGTTTTGGAAGAATTTGATCCTGTCTTGTCTGAAGACTGATAGACCTCTTCTCTTTGAACATAAATTAAATACTCAAGGATAAAACTTTGTAACAGGTAGCAGGTGGCAGCATAGGGCGTGGCATGACAATGTATTCAGTAACTCTAACATGCATAATCAAATAAAAATTTCCAAATATTAATGACGAACAGTAAGACACTACACAAGTGAGAATATTTTAAAGAGGTATTAAAAAAAGAGAAAATATATGTATATATATATATATATATATCGCTTTTAAAAAACTTTTTTTTTGGTCAATAGCTACTTCGCTGGGACTCAACTGAACCAAAGGCACCAGAATAAGAAAACTGGAGAAACCAAGTGCGTCTCAAGTCCAACACCTATATGTCAGGCTGAGGTCACTTTGGTCACTTTCTCACTTTGGATGACTAACTGTCTGAAACAAGTGTAAATTAGAAGCAAGTTATTTTTGTTTGCAAAGACCAGGTGATGAAAATTGAAGATGAATTGCGTTTAATATTCTTAAACAAAGGGCAGGTCCAGCTCGACCAATAATTTGGAACTGATATATCTCAACGTTTTCACTGCATTTGTGATTTAGCAGCAAATGCTGTGCTGTAGGGGTATAATAAGCTCTGGGTACAGGTTATACCTTTCGGTGTTTGGCATGCTGCGCTCCTTAAGTGGACAGGGCCACTTGTCCTACCTCATCTCCTAAATCTGTCACTTGCTGGCTTCAAGTGCAACACCCCGGTAAACCGCTTCAGCTGGTGGACTAGACCACGTGAGGGTGTGGTGGTAACACTGCACCACTGGGAAAAGGACATACTCCATTCAGGTTACCGGTGAGGGCGGGAAAATACTAAGATGAGCTACAACGGCTATGTGTTCGTGACCAAGAAGAGCTACCGAAAGGAGGATATCGGCTGTAGTCAGACATGAAGAGGAATGGGCCCCGCCATGCAACGCTTGCTCTAGACACACCACATGATGATGTCAACCACACCTCAATCCATACCGGATCGGCCTTCGCTTGGGTTAACAAGGGCCGCGCCTTCTGCTGTACACCAGGGCTGAGGTGGAAAGTTTGCGACTAGTGAACCACATGACAAGATCAGTGCCAGGAACAACATCACAATTGGCACCTGGAGTGTGAGATCATTGAGAGTAGCAAATAAAATGGAAGAACGTACTCATAAAATGTCAAAATGCCGTGGAACATCTTAGAACTCTGCGAAGTACTATGGACGAAGTTTGAAGAAACATCTATCGATGAAGGTTATAAATTTTACTTCAGTAGAAGAGAGCACACCCATGAACGTGGTGTTGGTATCCTTGTACACAAGGGCAATGTGAACAGTATAATGGGCTGTCTACCAATTTCTATTCGGCTAATTGCCCTACGTCTTAGGACTACACCATTCAACCTCAACATCAAAAAGGTTTATGCCCCAACGTCAGAACACAATGACGACAAAGTAAAAGGCCTCTATGACAAACTTCAAGGAGTCCTGTACCAGTCTCCAAAGAAAAACATTTTTGTTGTACACTTCGAGTGGAATCCAAAGATTTGAGAAGATGCCTGCGAGAACTTGGCAGGCACGTGTGGACGATACTGCAACGCGAAGATAAAGGAAAGAGGCTTGAGACTCCTGAAGTTTGCCAGTTACAACGATCTAAAACTGGTATACACCTTTGGCAATCACAAAGTATCCAGGAACTAGATGTGGCACAGCCCCGGTGGAATATACTACAACCAGATAGATTACATCACGGTAAAATCCAGTCCAGGGTGAACATCGCCAAAAGCCAAAGCTTTCCAGGACCGACATTGGAAGTGACCATGAACTTGTGACTATGAGCTTTAGACTCCACCTGAAGACGGTCAACAAATGAGGTAGCCCAAGGATCAAGTTTGATTTCAGCAAGCTGAAAGATCCAGAGGTAGCAACAGCTTGCCAAGAAATGGCAAGAGGAAAATTTTCAACGCAGATGACACAGATATAGACTCGTTAACTGACACCTTCAACTCAGCAATGTTGGAATCTACCAGTGAAAACCTTGGCAAACATCGTCCAATCAAAAAGACATTGAAGAGAGCTTGAAGAATAACAACAGCAGAAAGGTATACCAACTTGTGAAAGAGTTGACCAGCACAAAGCATGGGAGATCTTCTGCTATCCAGGACAAAACAGGGAAATGCTTGACAGAGCAACAGGACATCTTAAATAGATGGACAGAGTACCGCTTGGAGTTCTACAAGCACCGAGCCACAGAAGATCCAGAAATACTGAATGCACTTTCTTTTTCAGAGACCAACAAGGACCACCATCCCATACCGAAGATGTTGTAGAGGCAGTGAAAGAGCTGAAAACGGGAAAATATGCTGGAGTGGACAATAAACCAGCTGAACTGATTCAAGCAGGAGAGGACATGATAAACATTCGACTAATTATTTGCAACAAGACCTGGTAGACAGTAAAGTGGCCCACGCCGTGGATCCAGTCATTGATCAACACCCTCCCCCAAAAAAGTAACCTCCAGCAGTGCCAGAACTAACGCACGATCAGGCTGATCAGCAATCCTAGCAAAGCCTTGCTGACGATCTTAAGAAATAGAGTGAAACCAGAAGCAGAAAAGATCATCGAAGAGAAACAGGCCGGTTTTAGACCAGGACGTAGCACAACTTAACAGCTCTTTAACCTGTATGAAAGGTACCTCCAACACCGACAAGATTTTTGGATTTTAAGAAGGCGTTCGACAGAGGTTGGCACGCAGCCTTATGAGTCATCATGAGACTGCACAACATCAATTCAAACATGACAAGAGTGATAGAACAACTCTACAACAGGGTCACCAGTGCAGTATGTTCCAACAGCAGCGTAGGCGACTGGTTCAGAACAACAGTTTGAGTGAGACAAGGCTGTTTACTTTCAACCACTCTCTTTAACATCTTTTGGGAGAGGATCATGACTGCCACACCTGAAGACCATGAGGAAACAGTCAGCGTAGGATGTAGGACAGTAACCAACTTGTGCTTTGTCGATGACATTGATGGCTTAGCAGCCAAAGATTAGGAGCTTGTAAGACTAGTGGAGAGCCTTGGTAAGACCTCTAAGGCCTACGGCATGCAGATCAGTGCAGAGAAGAAAAAACTGATGACCAACAACACCGAAGGTATCAACACCGACATCAGGATTGGTGAAGTAAAGCTGGAAACCATTTTTAGCTTCAGGTACCTTGGCACAATACCCTCAGGTGAGGGATCTAAATCTGAAATCTGAAAGAAATTTGAGGACAATATTCCAGGGTGGACACACTGCACATTGGGTGAAGCCCTGAGAAAAGCAAAAGACCGAGACGATTGGAGTGGCGTGGTAGAAAGGTCATCAAGGGTGCCTCCACGGTCATCCAGACCATGGGATAGGTAGAGGTATAAAGGTGAAGGGTGTGCTGTAACAGAATCGGAGTTCACAATTTTGCTTGAACCTTTATATTGTTTTTTTTGGCTGCACTTGGCAAACATAGGATTTTTCCCTAAAAACGCTGGGTACGTCCTATTCTATTATATTTTTCAGCGTTACGGATATCCAGACCACTCACCTGGCATCGCACCAGCACTTAAATTCATACACAACCATACCTACATTTTTCCCAGACAAGTTCTCGTTTGTGGATAAAGGAAGAATTTTTCGTGAGGTAAAAATAACTTTTGGTGCAGTAGCACAACAACATTTAAAAACTGTTAATTTGACTTTTATAAAAGCCAGTCCTAGCCTATCCACCCACGTGTAATAAATAAATATATAGATAATATTATATATGTATATATTTATATTATATATAATATTCAAATAATGTCAAATAGTCTCCTATAGCATCACCTAAAAAGTACGTAGATTCTCGTAGTAGAGCTTGTCGATGGAATGATTCGTTAAACGACCCAAGTACTAGTATAGTGTTACGCAAGCTTGTTATTAGTTGCATCTTAGACTAAAGATTATCATTGTCACATCCCACTGAGAGAAAAGTCGTAGCGGCATATGCAGTACACATAATTTCTGTATTTTCTGCATGCTTTTATTCCTCATCCTATTTGAAGGACGAGGAATAAAAACAATGAAAACATACCTCAAGTTTTTTCACAAAATTTTTATGAGGGATATTTCGAACATTTCAAGAAAGAAACAAGATATTGTATCCACTCTGTTGCTTAGAGGTGTCATTTTAAATTATCTTATAATCTACGTAATATTTGGTTGCCAGCTTTAAAAAAATTACCGATCAAGCACAACAAACATAAAATTGAGAAAAGACAAAACAGGTAAAAGACATGCTACAACAACGGACTACTAGCACTTTTACAAAATATGGCGATGCAAACAGGAATAAACCTCATTCTTAAATTGCTTGATAACGACCTGACGACCAAGGGTCTCTTAAACTTAGCTGAATGTAAAAATAACAAGGTAAAGGTAATAATAACATATTAAAGGAATATCTGTTTAGTTCTCTCACAAAGGCCTAATTGCAAGTAATGTTATCTTTTTAATTATCTTCTTTGGAAGCTCTTTGACTATTATTTCTGTATAATAATATTGTAAGATCACAAAATAATTTTCAATTCATGCATTATGCTGACAATGGTAATCAAAATGGAAGATGAAACACAATGTCAAAGGGATACGAGGTTATCCTCACGAGGAAAGATCTGTTGGTTTCGTAACCGTGGTTACCACGAGCAAACCTCATTCTGAAATGCGAGCATATTTGCTGACAATTTTAAGTGGAGGCTTTAGACTTAGAGGAAATTATGAAAAGAACTGCTGTTTACCGATGCAAAAATCAAGTAAAAAGCTGTCAAGGTACTATTTTTTCCTGCATTAATTAATCTTAACCTCGACTTTTAAACTTCTTAACAGTTTCTTCACTTTTAACAAATTTCTGTGGCCAAATGCATTAAGAGCTATGGGTCTAAGCCAAGGCATTTTTAGGCACTACTGGCTATTTCCAGTTATACAAGTGCCTAACCTTCATCTCATACAAATATCTCGTGATCGTAAAGGTAAAGTTGGAATACAAATAGTGAAATTGGTTAAATCATACCTGCTGTTGTCAACTCTGATATCATTATTTGTTTGCAAAGTAATCTGTCATTTGGATTATTGCAGTCCACTTTTATTAGTCTGAGAGTAGCTGCTGAAGGTTCAGAAATTTTGTGAGATACAGCTGTATAGCCACTAAATCTTTAATGTTATTACGTTTTTCATCCATGGATCGATACACATTGAGTAAATACCTGTTGGATAGTTATATGATGAATCAAATGCACCAGAATATCTTATTGAGATATTCAAACAAATTAGTGTCCAACAACATGTAACAAGAAATCCAAGGAAAGGGAGCGTCTCTGCTGAAAGGGCTTTCTAGAGTATCAGTGCAAGAAGTCTTAAAACCCCAAGCAAAAGGAATAAAATACTCAATACAAACAGATTTAATAATTTGTAACTTCAAGAATGTCGTATAGGCCGCAATATATCGTCCATAATATGTGGTGGATAAAGTCAGAGCAGACTTTGGCATGAATTGTGGATGGATTTTGAAACTTCTAAGCACCTTTGCTCTACATTTAATGCTAAAAAGGAAAAAATATGTTGCTTTTAATAATTAGCTTCTTAATGCTGTAAGCGCACTTTAGCTTATTTCAGGACATGATTTTAAATCAACATAAAAATGGCAACAATGAAGCATTTCATTCCATTGTCAGTTTTTAATACTTTTATTTGGATATAATTGGCATGAGTGCATACCGATTTGTACTGTCGTTTGAAAATTTATCTTATCTATATTTGAAAAAAGCCGATTCTCGAAAAACATGTAGATTTAATGAACTAAAAATTCTTATAAGCTTGAGTGATTGTTAAAATAAAAAATTATTGATCATTAGAGTGGCTATTATAGAAAACTGATAGCAACAGTAAAAATAGTCACATATTGCAACTCAAAGCTATCAGAGCAATCAAAATCTTCTGGGATTTAAGAAAAGAGAATTAGGAAAAAGTGGCAATTGTCACCCATGTGTGCAATTCTATAATCTGACATTCCTATATAACAACAGATACAGCAATTCACAATGGCCTTTGTCTTTTAATAAACGTCATATCTTGCATCCAAGAAATTTCGTCAGCATTACCAGCAGCATTATGATATTATTATTATTATTATTATTATTATTATTATTATTATTATTATTATTAAAAATTTGACATACCACTATAGGCTAGTTTACACTCAAATAAAAGTCAAAACATAAAAATAGTACATTGTGCATCTAGCAACAGTAACGAGGCAGACAAATTTTTATGGAAACAATACACAGGTAAACAATTACTGTCTTTCAGAAATATAAAGAAAACTACTGAATTCTAGGTACTATTTACTGATTATCAAAAAAAACCCCACAAATGTAATAGAAAGTGGAATAATGAAATTTCATTAATTTAGTGAAGTATAGCTCTTCTTTCCTGGTATCCTAAATTTTTCNGTAAAATGTGCAACGCTTTGAACATCGACAACAAACACGAGCGCTTTCTTTCAACCAAACTTTCCAACATAATCATTCGCACCACATACTACATATTCTGTCGTAGAAATAAACCATGGACCAGCCCTGAACTATTGTCGCTTTATTTATTTTGTTAGTAAAATATTTAATTTTGATTTTGTTAAATAGGCAAGCCAATGCAAACTACCTTGATTAGTGAGGTTTGTAATTGTATATGTTCAGATGAAAAAATAAAAAGTTTCCATTATTATTAAAAATTTGACATACCACTATAGGCTAGTTTACACTCAAATAAAAGTCAAAACATAAAAATAGTACATTGTGCATCTAGCAACAGTAACGAGGCAGACAAATTTTTATGGAAACAATACACAGGTAAACAATTACTGTCTTTCAGAAATATAAAGAAAACTACTGAATTCTAGGTACTATTTACTGATTATCAAAAAAAACCCCACAAATGTAATAGAAAGTGGAATAATGAAATTTCATTAATTTAGTGAAGTATAGCTCTTCTTTCCTGGTATCCTAAATTTTTCTTACTAATTTTGCAATATTTAGAAATATATTAATATTATCAACTTCAACTGAACGTTTTTTCCTTGTTGTCTTGAGTTAGCTAAGAGGGTGAGAAGATTAGGCGGCAACGGTTCAAAATAAGTTTCCATTTCAAACGTTTTCTTAACAAACTTGCTGAACACTCTTTTCCTTCATTTGGTAATTGCCTTTCACTATTTTATTATTGAATAAATAGATTTTTCAAATAAATCGGTATATATATATATATATATATATATAAATTTATAAATGAAATAATAGTTCAGTTGGCTGTTGACATATATCATATGTCAAATAATAGATGGTCTCTATTAAGCAATTGTTTTTTTTACTGTACAGATCCAGCTTTTTGCCAATTTACTAAGAACTATGTAGTAAATGCTGTGTAATAGTAGTGGGTTTTTTCCAATCAAACTTTTAAAGTAATATTCAGTTACCTGCAGTTTAGCTGTTGTTGACGAAAGAAAGCTGTCCTGCTCAAAATTTTACTTTTGTGATAGACTAGATATTCTAATATTCATTTCTACGTACGAATATTGAATTTCAAATAGGTCAAGAATACTTTGCATTTTCATATCTTTAAACTTGAGGTGCATGTATCAAAATTGGTATAGCTCGTATGTCAAATAATTGTACCTGTTTTTTCATACCATAAAATTTGTTCTTTCTCGAGAGATAATATATATGGTAATTTAATTTTGTGTGGAAGGGTTTAGTAGGAGTAAAATTTTCTTTTTAAAAGTGATATCAAAAGACTTAAGTTATTAAACATTATGTATTTGCTTCCTATGTATTTATTTTGCAATTTCATTTACCTCTTTTGAAAACCAGTCTTAATTTTGTTTCAACCATACCTACCTTTAGTTTATACCTATAATTTTTTTACACTTGTTACCTTTTAACTTTTTGTGACAAAGTTATTGATCAGCAGCATGCAGTTAAGTATGTAGCCATAATATTTTATATAATAACTTTAGTGCATCCTGCATACTACTAAGAAATATTGTAAAGAGCACTGTCAAAAGGTTAGCAGTCAAAACACCAATATCAATTAAAGATATTCCTCGTTATTTTTTTTCAGATATTCCTCATTGCTCCTCATTGTTTGATGAAATTATGAAGCTAAACTTCATAATTTCATTAACTGCAGTAGTACTGTTTTATGATCTTCATTCCCAGCAATGGTAGAAATAATATTAACGCAAAAGGCAGTAGTGGACATTTTTTCTGTAAACTTCTTTTTCCGCTTCTTTAATTACATTTCCGAAAAACAATCAGTACAAACTTAGTAGTTTTTACAGTCTCAGTATTTGAATTGTCTTATATTTGCATTTTTACAAAATTAGCTTGACTGTTATAATATTACTACCTCCTTGGCTAAGTGGCTAAAAATGCTTGTGTAGAGTATTTTGTTCAATTTGCTGTGCGTTTCTTCCCTCTTTTGTTTTAAGTAAGCAACTTAAATTTTCGGGGTAGATATTTATTACGTTTGTTGTATAAAATATTTAGCTATTTTACCTACTTACATTTCTACATTTCCTTATATTCTTTTAAATATGATTTATTTTATCTCCTGCTTAAGGTATTTTTCCAAACATAACATTCAGAACCGTTATAAATTTATTGCATTTATTTTTATTTTTCCCAAACTATACTTGATAATTTTGTAATATCTGGTTCTGCCTGACAAAAACATTGCTGAGCACTTTCGTATAAAAGTTTATTCCCTGAATCAACGTACTGCTCCATTAGTTGTGTCCAAATTTTCATGATGGATTTTATTTTAACTTATATATTTATGTATACATCTATGTACATATATATATATATATATATATATATATATATATATATATATATATATATATATAACATGTCTGACAAATCTGCGAATTGATCTTCAATTTCCTTTTGTTTTTAATTATCTTCGTTCAAATTTGCTTCCTTTTGAATCTTTTTTCAATAGCATTAAATAAAATATCTGATTCTTTACTAAAAGCAAGTTTTTTTCATAAGGTTCATTTTCAATCATACTATTAAGATTGCCTTTAGTTTACACCTTAGGAGCATCTTTCACTGAAATTTCATGCATGTACCAATTTGGTCCGGGCTGCCCATTGGATAATCTATAAATGGTATTCTTTAGCAGGTAGTTTACCAACGATTACTTCAGCGCTACATTTGTTTGATGTTTAACATTATCGCTATATTCAATCCCTTTTTTCACAGTAAAATATCAAATAGTTTTATTATGTTTACTAAATTCTAAAGTCGGGTTTATGTCACACACCATTAAATAACAGAAATTAATGTCGCAAAAAGAACTTTCCCTCTGTGAGGATAGGTCATTCCCTTCATAGCCTTGTCTTTTAAATTCAACTAAGCTGCTGTTTTTGCTTTGTACACTATTGAAATTTTACACCTGAGGTGAGACACCCAACCAATTATTCTGTTATATCTTGTTAATGTGAAAAACCATTTACATGTTCCTACAAATTTGTAATTTAAAAGTTGGTGAAAAGTGCTTTTTTTTATTTCTTATGGAAACAAATTTTAATAATCTAATTGTTGTGCCAGCCTGGTTATTTTTTAAATGTGAGGTTTATCTTCAATGGTTATTTTAACAATTTTGTTAGAATTGGTCTTGTTTTCTCCTTTCTTGTTTGGTAAATCATGTAGCTTTGCACTCTGAAAAAAAAGTTTCAGTAATGCCCATTTTATTCTTGGTGAACTCTTTTGTAAGCCCTTGTGCATTTGGATTTTTTTCTGTATCTCTAATCAATCACCTGTTGCTTTAATTTTCTATCTTAAAACATATATTTTCTCAATAAAAAATATAACTGAGGCAGATCGAACACAGAAAAAAAACCTAACGTCCATAGAGATGAATGAATGAGTGTTAAAACTTTTATTTTAGGGATGTTTGCTTACAGTATGATCAGAAAAAGACCCAAAATTTTTCAGTAAGTGGTAGTTTGAATCATTTGTAAGTGAGCAAAAGTTTAGGAAATTTGATGTAAAACTTCGTTCGAAAGAAATAGAAAACACTACGTTTTGCCTCACTTTCATAAAGCAAACACAAAAATCTCCTTGTGAATTTTTCAACGCAAGCAAGAAAATTCAATGATAATCAAAATTTGATAATATTATTTTGGCGACAGATAGTGGAAAAAAATCAGTTTTAGGTATAGAGAAAGATTGATAAGAAAAGTTGTAAACTAGATACCATAATCTGTCTGACGACTTTCACAAAGAAATGGTATATTTGTTTGCGTGACTACGGGCTGCATTTGTAAAACTTTTCAAGTTGTGCAAAGCCTTTTTTTTATCTATAAAAGCGAATTCTGATAGCTAATACATGTTGTTTGAAACTAAAGAATTTATGCATCCTTTCAACATCGTGTGTTGTTTTTTGTGATAGTCATCTGCTTGTAAATTGCGATGCATTTCATTTAAGCTGCGTTTTGTGTTTGATGTTCTTACGTTGGAGTTATCTTGTTTTACCCTGAATATATTTTTGTGATTTGTTATCGAAACCTGACATATTCACAGTCACCCAGCTCTCGCCACATTGCTTTAGGGCTTTAACCGTCTTGGTAATATTAAAGCCCTTATTGTAACTAGTATTGTGGAAGCCAAAAGTTTATAATAAACAAGTAATGGCTCCGTTTTGAGATTAATGAGAAAGATGAACAAAATAAACACAATGAGAAGAAAAATATTGAGAACAAACACTAGACCAAATCACCTATCCCACCTCAAATTTATGATGGTGAGACCACTGAAAGATCTAAGGAGAAAACTGCTGTAGTGTCTTTATGTTATTTCAACTATATTTCATATTATCGACGTTGAATGGTAGATGGTGTCTCCTATTTCCTGCTTTATACATAAGCCAAAGTCATCATTCATCATCTCGTGATCCACATGACGTCTTTCTATTACATCCTTATGTAACGGAGAGAGGTATCTCTTTCAAATAAAAAGGAAGCATGAACAGCAGAAGATACCTTAAATGCGTGTTATCGTTTATGTAAAAAAGAGGTAATAAAAACTTTTAATTTTCCTCAGTAAGCATACCTGTATATAAATACGCCTCCATCATAATTTATTCCCTAGCTTCTTAAACATTAGGTAATAAAAACTTTAAAAATTCAGAGTGACTTTTCTTTTCGTTTATTAACATCACTTTTCTGTAATACTCATTCTCATTTCAAATTTTAAATCTTCATTGACTCTGGGGAAACTAGATTTTTATTAATCAAGCATGGTATTTTTACAAGAGCCTCTTATTTAAAGGTACTTTGCTATTCAAGGAATTATATCTCAGGAGATTAATACCACTGAATTGATATTTAAAAGCTCTGCTGTTCATTTTGTTCTGGTCATCTCACTTAGAATCTTATCTGAAACTGACAGTAAATAGACTTCTTTATTTTCATATTCTTGGAGAATTGGCTCAGAACAGTGGATAGTGGGGATTGCTTATCAATGCATTCTTCGTCTCTTGGGTGTAACACGCTGATGATGATAATAATGATCATACTCCCTGAGAAAAAAACATAATTAATGGGTTTATGCTTTTTAATCGTGTTATTTTCACTAATAACAGACATGAAGTCACAGCTGACCCTACATTTATAAAAGAGGTTTACAGCGATGCTGTGAAGGAAAATCAAAACTACCCTTATGAATAATCTCCATATCGCAAAAGCACACTATACCAGGGCGAAAACCGATGTGTATCGTCCCAAGTGAGTACATTGTACAGAACATCTTCTAAGAAAATTTCTTAAAAAATACCAATGCTAACCTTAACACCACCAAAGCTGTGCCATCAATGTTTTCAAAAATGCCCTTAACTGCCCTTAAGTTTATCTATGGCTCACGGGTTGGACAATTTTCTCTTTTTACTTAATTAATTGACCTACTTTTTAAGACCTATAATAAAACATTACCATTGTCCAGCTTTATGCAAAGTTTCATGTTAGCTTGACAATGTCTTAGGGTTACGTGGTATACCATCAATCAAGTTGATGTTATACCAAGAGACCCCAATACCACTTTCTCAAAAACAAATTTTAAAATCAAGATACTTTTCACCTCTCCTCAGGCAATTTTCTTTTAGATTTATAAAGTCATTTTCCCCAGTAACTGGGCTCAGACGATGCAGTTCAGAGGGACTTGGTTTCGCCAGTAAGGAAGTTCTTGGCCGGATGCACTTCCTGACGACAACCAATGGCTTTTCTGTCTGTTAAGTTCCATAGTCTTATTTTCCGCACCCGGAATCGAATCTGGACCCTCTTGATTACGGTGCAATTGGACTGACCTTTAAGCCATGGCTCTTCACATTCCCCAAGGCAATAGGAGTTACAATTCCTCACAACGTGAGGAAAGCAACCCTTTTGAGGTAGTTTGTCGCTTCCAAAAGCCTAACCTATGTGAGGATATATACTATTGTTGTGAATAATAGGAGAATATGATGAAACGGTATTTATTGTTGTTGCAATGTCCCACTTTCTTTCATTTTCATGTGTGTGGCCTTTTGCTATGGCGTTAAGGGGTATTTTGAGGTTCTCGGCCTTTTGGCTAAGATCAAGTGTAGAGCTTTGGTCTCCCCTAGGTTGGGTCTTGAGTTATGGGACTCAACCATGTAAGGAAAGTGGTCTTGAAATGCTTTAGAACTGAATCCTAATCAAATCAAAAGGAGGAACTTTCCCATTGGGGTCTTAAAGGGCTCTCCGTATGTCTTACGTACTTTCTGTCACCCTTTTTCTTGATCTGTTGCTTCCCTTCATTTCTTTCATGGATGGAATTTGTGAAAGACAAATATGGGTTCACTGTTTACTAAGGGTACCATCGATTAAAGACCGGGTTTGGGGTTTGTCAGATTTAATGTAATGGAAGCTTGATGAAAGGCATAAATGATGATGCTCCAAATCGACGATTCATTCGTATAAAAGGAAAGAACAATATTATCATTCTAGAAAAAATTGTTAGAAAAAAATGGAGATGACACCGTCTTTAGAGAATTTTTTGTCGGAGGAAATGAAATTCAATAGTAATATGTACACGGTCATTTTAAAAGTAGTCAGAAAGTCATGAAGGTATGTCTAAAATTTGACGATTGTTGTACTTCTACTTGATTACAAAAGCAGAAAGGTATCAGTTGTCATGTATCAGGTATACATTACAAGCTTTGATACAGTACAAATGGTCACATGCAACTGACTCATTTCAAATTGCAGCTTCCAATTGCTTAGTATTCATGTTATGAGCCTTAAGCCTTGGCTAATGACCAGCCCAAGAGGAAGGACCTTCCCACGAGGGGCCCTGGAGAGGCGATCCGTATGTCTTGCATTTTATGGTGTCTTGCGTGCTTTCTGTCCCACTTTTTCTTGATCTGTTGGTTCCTTTCGAGTCTTTCATAGGCGGATATCTGTGAAAGACAAAAATGGGTCCACTGTTTACCAGGAGGTTCGATCAATGAAAGACCCAGTATTCATGTTATGTTGGAAAAGTTCTTAGAATGTTGCAAAATTAATTCCATTTAATGATTGTTTCGTATTGACCATGAACAATATCACTGATAATGTGGGGTAAAGCTTGTAAGAAATAAAGTTGTAATCATAAATTGATATCAAATGTCATAGGCGCGCAATCTTCGACTCAATAAATAAGGATTAAGATCAATACCAATGGTATAATTAAGCACGAAGTCTTTACGACTTGTGCCATTTCTAGTGTCTCTGAGTGATTTTTTTGAACACCGAAAATCAAGATTCTTTACCCTTCAATACACCTCATTTTGGCAAAATCAAATTTAAAAGTTCAAACTTAAAATTGCTCGCAAGTTCAGTTGATCGAGACTGCTAATGTTGATGAGGCTTAACGCTGGAATTATAGGGGTTATTCGTATAGGAGCTTCTAAAAGCAGCGTGATTGTCGGTAGTATTGCATCAAATTTTTTTACAAGGAGCTTTTTATCAGGTGTTACAACATTAGACATTATTGATCAGGATACAGTCACCCTTTGTTTTAACTTGGAAAGCGTTGCAACTTTGGCAAACTTGTTATCAGATATATTTGTTCCAATTTGTAATCTAAACTTTTCATTAGACAAAATTCTCCAACAATGACAGTGTGAAGGAAGATTGTTTTCGCCAAATGCATAATCTATTATACTGGAACTTCGTAGAAATAGTTATTTCTACGAAGTTCCAGTTTTTACTGCAGAAAAGGAAGGGTTTATCTTTGATACCCAACTTGATCTTCTGACTCTCACTTGTGCGTTTTTTTCTCGTTCACTGAGATTTTCAAGGCTGACAAGGCTGACTAAACCTCTGTGGTTTTAGGAATCTTACTCGAGTTAAGAAGTATTTAAACCATAGTTTGATAGGCAGATGTTTGGAGGTAGAAGAAATTAGCTATCATCTCAGGGCAACATCCACTTCACTTAGAATGGTAGCGAGTGAATTGTTAGTCAAAGAAATGTGGCATGTATAATCTATATCTGACCTTGTTCAGGTAATCTTCCCCTAAAGGCAAAGGAATTTATTGGCAAAATAAAAAAACTCCACAGACAATAGAGGGTTATTAAAATCAATGGAAGTTGATGTAGAACATGTCGTAAGACGTAAGCATTTTCTGGGCTACGTTTCGGGAGATACTTGGCTTAGAAAATGCTGACGACTCACGACATGATAAATATCCTACATCAATGGTGACCCTCATTTTCAGCGAAGGTAAAAGAATAGGTCAGTCTTTTTCTTGTTGCGCTCCAATTGTTATTCCATTATCATCATAGTTGTTTTAACTTAGAATGCTATGAAACATATCTCCGTGCTGATAGTTTGTTTTTCTCTTACTCATTTTTTGTTGTTGTTCCCGCTTTTAAATTTTGATATGTTTGTCATTCTCTCCTATTATACTTGTAAATGCTTTACTTATCTATTGAGGTGAGAGGTGCTTTTGACTAACAATACATGGCCCGCTTTCTTATTTGTTTGCTTAGTTGTGTTTTCAAAGGTTAATTGGTATGGGTTCTGGTAGTTTGACACACCATAATAATGTGCCTAAGCTCGATCGGTAGAATGCAAAGCTACTAGATGTCAAAATACCTTCCCCCCCAC